>RXPK01002538.1:0-33111 GCA_004143645.1 Protaetia brevitarsis
TCATTTTGCGCAGGCTGCAAAGGCGGAATAGCTTTACCTGGAGACCGTTGGTCTGTTTCCACAGGCTTTATGGATATCCTTTGATTAGGACTGGGTCCACCAATACCGGCTCCTATGCCCTGCTGGATTTGGGATTCCGTCGTGTACCAGTTTCGTTAAGCAGTGATTTCACACGTGCCTGGTCTCTATTCGGTATGGAGATTTTTTCACCTTTTCAGTGAAGATAATTTTCGGGTGCCCATGCTGTCCGGGGCATTTGTAGCAATGGCCGTCCAGCAACGTGCCCGTAGTATAAGTGTGTCCTCCCACCCTGAAGTTTGGGATGCCACAGATTGTTGCTTTCAGTCTAAGCGATTCGCATTCATAGCCTCGCTTTCACATAAAGCTCCAGCGAAGGCGGCCCCAATAATGCCGTGTCCAAAGAAGCCCAGTCCCTGTGCTGTGATTGGCCAGTGATACCGCAGCAATGCCTGTCTCTGGACAGCGGTCAGCAGCTTCCGCTGCGGAGTACACTTCTGGGTCCTCCTCCACCAGACTACTACCTCCGTTATGTTAATTCGCTGGTCGTATTCACGCAGTATATAGCCAAGGATCACCTTCGGTTTAATCCCCAGGTTGCCAGCAACTCTCCTGCCAGCGCCAGAATAGTTGCGTAGCCTGTCTTTGTTTGAACTAACGTGATGCTTTTCCAGCCCTCAGTTCGATCGAGGGGTAACACCCCAGAGATACTTTACTTCCCTGTGTTAATTATAACTCTTTCCCAAACATTTCTAATGCTGCCTAGGCCCTTGAGTTCCTCATGTTGCGTGAAGCCAACCAACTTTGTGATTTTGTGCCGATTAACTGAAGTCCTTGTGAAAGGCACAATGTCGGCGGTGCGTTTACTCATGGTGCCTCCACACGCCCGAGAATTTCCCTTTAGCTACAATTTCATCAGCGTACCCTGGTTCCAGATTCCTTTATCGATTAATAATAATAATAATATGAATAATAAATAATAATAATAGGACTTATATTTCTCCTGACACTTTTACATATTCTACATATCTAATCTAAACAAAAGTATATAACAAAATGAGAAACATGCGGAGTTCAAAATGCTCCCAAATAATTGGGAGCATCTCTCTTCCACTCAACATCAATAAAATCTTACCACTAAAGAAACGAGCAGCAAGAAAAAGTTTATTCAAACATCGACACTAACAATATATAAGGTAAAAACAAAAACAGCAGAAGCCACAAGCCATCGCCACCATCGTACTCGCCAACCCTCAATTTAGCGCCTTTAAAGCCTATCGCGTTATTAATGACTGATGAGAGCATCCACGACTACTGTTGCACCATTTATAATTATTCGATTGATACGATTTTTTTTTTGGCGTTAGGTTTAGGCCATTTGTAAAAAAAAATAGGGGATAAGACTTCAAAAAGCGACTTTCAAAAATAAGGACCACCACATACAGTTGATGCTTGAAAAACCGGTCTCTAACCTAACGTTTACTTCTACAAAATCTACAAAAATGACATTTCAATCCGTTTACAACTAACAGAAAGGTAAACGACATAGTGTTTATGGGAATTAGTTTATACATGCTCTTGAGACACAAATTTATATTCATACTTTATCAAAACAAACCAGTTTAAAACAATAAATCAAGACCTCTCCGTTCAACGGCGTTTATATCTACATCAAAAATTACAGTCCTTTCGCATGATGTCACTAACGTATAATTTGCGCAGCTTCCATACCTGAGACAAATTGTACACCACGAATTGTTATTTTAACTCCTACTCCTCATTAAAACCAAACCACAGACTTCCAAACTTTTACATTATTAACCGTTAAAGGTCTAGGTCCCAGTCGTAAAAAGCACAACAACAATAAGGATCACGTGAGAGACCAACAGATGTCACCACCAGAACCTACCCATCGCATTAATTTCCAACCAAACGATGCCGATCTCGTCCGCTTTTTCGCACTTGTTTTCTCTCCCAGCGAGCATAAATGTCGGGCAATTTTTTTACGCTCGCATTAACACGGTGAAATAAATAAAATAAATAGCCGGCGCTTTCATCAAAAATTCAACACGCTCGACCCCGAGACAACGCAACCACGCGCTTTTGGGCGACCCTTCTTTCGTATAGTTTCCATTATTCATTCAAGGAGGGAACTATTCCGGAGTTCGTAAACATGATTAATCTTCCGAATCGTTTAATAAGATGTTAGTACGTAGGAACGTGGGCGAGAGAATAGCTGATGGATGTGAGTAGATATCCGAAGGGGATTGGCACATTTTTATGCAAAGCGGCGAATTGGTGGAACGTTTGGTAAATGTGTAAAGTAGCATTTAACTGTCAAATATCCATTTATTGTGATAGAAGAGAAGGTTCTTATTTCAAATTTCTTATTGTTTATTTAAACGCAAAGTGGGCTTGTTTCCCGTTAAGATTTACTGTAGGATTATTAAATTTAGCTATTATGTTCACACCTATACAGGGTGTTCATAGAATTTGCACTAATTACGAGTATGATGCTATAATTTAAAATCCACCAATCAATTATCTAAGCTCGCTAACTATGCGGACGTCAATCCATAGGTGGACAAGTACACAGCAGCAAATTACTGTAACTGAACCTAGCGAGATACAGAGGATTATGTATATTTAGAAATAATTGGAGCAATGAAGACTACTCCTACGGCAGCTATGAATGCCTCCTAGATTTCAAAAATTACAAATGGTAGATATGCAGCCTTACGGCGCAATAATATTGCCTAGTATATGAAACTCTTAGTCAGAGACATCTCAAAAGGTTACTTCCATCAACAAGCCAGAGACCTGTACGGTTCTGCTAGGATATCGGAATTCCTGAAAGAAATTGGAGATTAAATACAAACACCATAATTGAAACGTCCACGCCTATATATATTAATAACTGCGAATATCCTGTCCGCACTTGTGTTAAGCTGCTGGGTCTTACAGTCGACGGAAGCTTAAAATGGAAGATCACGTCATGTACTTTGTAAAAAACTATGTAGCTTTTGCTTTGGCGATTCGTCGACTTAGAGATTATAGTAAGTTGGCATGTGCTTGTATTATGTATATGGATGCTGTTTACTTCAATCATAAATATGGAATCGTTGTTTGGTGTGGTGGTAGTGACTTAAACGAGTTTTTTTTGATACAGAAAAAAATTTTACGTGTGATTACTACTCTGAGTAACTCTCAGTCTTGCAGAGGATTCTTCAACAAACTAACATTTAATGTATATGGTATTTACATTTTTCAATTTGCTAATCTTCTTATTTTACTTATTCGAGAATAATGAATTTACAACATGAATATTCTACAACGCTTTAAAAATTGATTATGCTACTCCCCAGCATAGACTCACACTATACATATATGTGAGAAATGTTAGTATATAATTGCTGAGGTTCTATAACAAATTGCCATCGCATATTAACTTGTAAAAAAATTGTCAGCATTTAAAAATTATGATATACATTATTACTAGAAATAGAGCCATACAATATAGAGAATTTCTAACCTCAATATACATTTAATAAATTTTTGTTCTTTGGACCTGACGTTTGCATTGTTCTCATTTGTATTGAAACAGCCTAATAAAACTTTCTATTTCTATTCTATTCTATTCTATTCTATCTATAAGAATCAAAAGATTGACACCAGCAATTAGTCGTGATTCTTGAACCACTCCTTCTAGCCTGTGCGAAAGAATTTACGTAAATATTTTGGATTTAGTTCTAACAAAATGGCGAGATGCAAAGCCATTTTTCATATTAAGCTAAGAGTCGCACAATAAAGGTGACAATAATTAGATACTGGGTTGAATAATCGTTCGCTAACAGAACATTTCGCATATATATTTTAAAGAGTATCATTAACATTGGCAAGAGCAAAGAAAAACAAAAAATATCCGTAATTTATTTTACAAGACTTCCTAAATATCTTACATAGGTGAAAATAATAACTATATACTTACAATTTTCTGAGCCATAAACAAATTAGAGTATACGGAACATTGAGCATTTTTAAATATTTTTTATTATTGTATTTATTTAAATATAAATTTAGAAAAAAACGAAGGTTAAGAATGTTCGATCAAATGGTGGAGATGTTGTGGTTTGTTTGCCTAGATGATGTTTATTCTATTCCTAAAATAAAGATCGTAAACAACAAACAACTTCACGTACTTGACGTAGTGATGTAACCAGAGTAATAATATTAAAACGGCGGCGATAACTTTCATAAATAAGCGACGATATATAAGATAGATAAAATAAATAAAAATAAATAAATAATAATAATAAACTGGCCTTTAGTTGAGCTTCCTCGTGGTAGCGAAGCAATTTCAATTCTGACGCAGCGGGTCGAACTCTCGGGTAAAAATGGCCCGGTCACGGCGTTGGTCACACTATGTAGTAGATGCTTTGGAAAGATGTTTTGTGGTAGAATAATGTTCGCAGACGGCAACCCCCAGGGATAAAATGAAGATTACCAATTCACAACAATAATATGACTGGCCTCTCAGATCACACAAAGAAACTTTCTTTCTGTATTTTTTTTTTCACGGAGCGGTCATGAAAAATACGTGTCGACCTTACGGCTTCTCTAGCGGGTCTCTTGTGCGCATCACGTGACTCTCTCAGGCTAAGTGCCCCTGTACGAAAGGAATCTCCTTAGATGAAAGTACAACTAAGAACGATACTGAACAAAAGAAAAAGAAACGCTACGTTGCAAAGAATGAACTTATTGAAGATGAACAGCGATTCCAAAACTCTAATTCAAAAGTAAAATTCGAAGAACAGTTAAGCTAGGTTGGTAGCTCAACTACACGCCTGTAGATGACTCTACTAGTAGTAACAATAAATAAAAATAGAATAAAAAGATGAAAATGCAAACGTTACAGTATCAATCACACAGTGTTAATATTTTCCAGGAAACGAAATAAGGCCTACAAGGCATCACTTGAGTAACACTCGCCAGACATTTAACCGCCCCTTTTTGTTTAAGAAATACCCTTTTCGCATAGGCAATTGGAATGGAATTCTGCGTAATATATTTGTATCAAGATAGGTGGCTCAACTATATTTTTAAGTGAACTAAGTTTAAAAATAGATTTATTCAAGGTCGATATTAATGATCGGCAATTACTATCCCAATTTAGGGTGGGTGTAAGAGTTAAGCCGAAAAGGGTTACCGATTCGGAGTATTCCAATTGCTTATTATTAATGTGAATCACGTGTATCCAACTTTTTTTGCAAAGTATGGAAAAAGATGTATTTTTTTTATTTTAATGATAGCTTTAGCACCAAACTATGCAAAATTTTGTCAGGCATATATATTGAAAGCTTAATATATTGCTTTTATTTTCCGAAATTATTGCGGTGATATCATCAGCATAGCATGCAACCATAAAATCACAAAGAAATTCAATAATGTCGTTTAAAGCAATGCAAAAAGTAGTGGGGCAAGTACGGATCCCTGTGGGACACCTATATTACTGGGCCATAAGGGTGATGTCACCTTACTGACATTTATTTTCACGAACTGTACTCTGTTAGAGAGGTATGAGGTAATCCACTCCAACACTTATATCGGCGTAACCCTAAAGCATCAGCGGCCGGCCTGTGCATACGTACAAAGCGCCATCACAATGACTCTATTTCTTCGTATAAGTTTCGCTAACATGTTTCCTATTCGGACGATTAGCACACGAACTTCAATCATTGTTATTGTCCCCGTCTGTAACGTTATGCACCACCGTTTTGCTGAAAGAGTAAAGCTTTCTCACATGGGCAGATCATGTATTACACAATCAATGCTTTCGACGAGTTCGATAAAAAGGACAGGTATTAAGTTTTAGCATAAATTTCTAGCATGCATGCAAATGCAGAAACTGTAGATTTGCCAGCTCTAAATCCATGTTGGGACTGGGATATAAGGTTTTGCTTTTATATAAAGTTATCTAAACGGTTGAGAATGGCATATTAGAAAAGCTTAGAAAAACTTAGTGGTAGTTACCCACATTTAGACTGTCGCCATTTTTATGAACAGGTTTGATTAATGTTTTTTAAAAAGGTTAGGAAACACCTTCAAAAGAGGCATTAATGACAAGAGTAATTGGCATCAATATCTCATATGTAGTTAATGTGATTTACAACTAATATGTTTGACTGGTATGCCTCTGACCGCTGTGAATTTATTCTCAATTTTTATTAAATATCGTTAAAATTTCAGCTTCTGTAAATGGATTCAAGTACATCGTAAATTGATTATGTCTAATATAATTATTTGATATGATTTGTTGGAAAATATTTTGTGAAGTCAATTCCACACGGTTCTTCTAAAGACACTTTGTATACGCCTACAACATAGTTCTCTTGAAATTTTTGTCCAACTAAAGGCAAAGTTCTACCAAAATGAATTTACAACAAACCTCAAAAGATATTATAATTCATTTTATACCGCCGGCAAATTGCACATAAAGTCGCAGTTTTGCATAGGGTAAATTTCTAACAAAGAAAGACAATTTCGCTAGAAGCATCGTTCGAACAAAACCCGAGGAAAGTAATTTAAGTTTAGAACAAGGGTACCGAATCAATCCCTAAAACGTATAATTGAATATCGGCTTGATTATTATTGAAAGCGCGGGAGACTTCCAAGTTACTACATTCCGAGCGATATAATTACAGTACCCGTCAATTAATTTCTAGATAGGTAGTAATGAACTTGCATTGCAGACTTTTGATTGCCTGAGCGACGAAGTACAATTAAGTTAAGGAACATTATAATATGCCTTAAAAGTAAGCAAAGCGCAGCCTGCATATAAGCAACCTCTCTTTTCTTTGTTTAGATCGAAGTTGGTACGTCAATAAAGGCATCTAGTAAGTTCAGATCAAAAAATGTGACTGAACTAAATATTAGGTGTTGCTTGAAAAAGATTCTCTTAACTCAAGCTGAACCCAGCGTAAACATTGTATACCGATCTCTTAGAAAAATTAGTTCATGCTGTACAAAATGTGAAATAATCCCTAGGAAAAACCAGTTAGGCGTATGCAGATATTTACTGTATACACACCCCTAAACCTCTCAAAAAAAATTAAAGGTAGCTGTAGTGTATCGTATGAAAAATATTTTTGAACGGTTAATGTGAAGCTTGTCTGAGACCTTTTTAGATTAGATTAGGATTTGGGTGGCCTATGGACCTGTTTCACCGCAGATCTATTGTGATCCCCTTTTTTTCCTAGAGGACGTTCTCTAATTTTGCCCTCATAATTAGGCCTATCATCTTTGAGAGCGGCTTCTTTATGTTGCTACTAGCTACTAGCTGTGGCTCCCCCATTACTAGAAACCTTGTCCTCGCCAGGCCTTCACATTGGCACAGCACATGAACTGGTGTTTCTTCCTCCTCTTGGCAGTATCTGCAAGTTGCATCATCTGCCAGGCCTATGTTGTACATATACCTATTCAGTCTACAATGACCAGTCGAGAGACCTACAGTCATTTTGACGGTCTTCCTGTCTTTATTCAGTAGATCTCTCGAGAATCCAGGCCTCTGCTCCTTTAGGAACTCTTTTGCCTGTCTTTGTCCCGGTGATTTTTGCCACCACTCTCTGGACTGATTATGTATCCATTCATTGATGGATTTTTTAATTTGCGATTTGGTAGTGCCGAAAGAGGGGTCGGCTCCAACGAATGGCCTTGATGAACCTCGCCTGGCCAGCTCGTCCGCCGCCTCATTTCCTTTCACGCCCGAGTGGCTAGGGACCCAGGCCAGGGTTAGTTTCCTTTGGGTGCCCACCTCATTTAGGGCGCTTACACAGTCCGAAATCAGCTTAGAGTTCACACTTACGGAACTAATCGCTTTAAGTGTAGACTTACTGTCAGAGAAGATAGCGACGCTTTTACCTAGCTCGGTACATCTTTCTACTTCTCGAACAAAATAGCGAATTGCAGCAACCTCTGCTTGGAACACCGTTGTGCCTTTGCTGAAGTTAATCGAAAGAGCCATTTTAGACTTCTTTGGGTATATTCCCGCTCCAACGCCGTAGTCCGTTTTAGAGCCGTCAGTATACCAGTTTGAGTTTTGAAAAAAAATTGAAATAACTAATGGAAAATTTTCAACAGTACGCATTCGTTTTTGAATGGGATTAATTACTATTGTTTCTGAGATGTTACAGAAAACTCCACAGGGAATAGGTAACTCAATTAATTGCGTTAACGGTTGAATCAATCAAGAGAGCCACAAAACATAACAAATCGTAACGAATTCTGTCTGAACCAGCGCTAACTACATCTTTCAAACAACAGAACAAATTAAGAACCTGGTTTTCTAAAAATTGTGTGGTAAAGTACTGTACTAATTAGACGCTACATTCAGTACAATATTGTTAAACTGCTTTATATGACAAAAAGCAGTTGAATTGCATTACTCCAACAGTATAGTAGATACTTAACGTCACATCATTTAAATGCAAAAGAAAAACCAGTAATGATTAACTTATCTGTCTGATTAAGTTTGCTTATTTCTCATTTCTTACTAATATTTAGCGATTACAATTTGTATTAACTTGTGTTAGTAAATAGAGAAAATGACGATGTTGGCACAACAAAAATTATTGTGTTCACTTTTTTTTTGCATTCATTCAAAGAATCTTAGTTTAAATCTGCACATTTGAGTTTTATTCCGAAAATAGCGGCTTTATGGAAGGGAAGTGTATGTTTTTATTCAATTCCATTTGCTAATTCAAACAATTATTTACTTTGATCGTCAGTGGAAGCATAAAATTAGTTAACTGAATGTATGCGGTCGGTTTGTAAAGAATTTTTCGTTTTGGAACAACCTTTGATGTTCCACATAAAACTAAAAATATGACACACACTGGTTATTAACTCAACACTGTGGTATCTAATGTCTTAAAAACTTTCAGGGAGTCTTGTCTATGCATGCGCAGACGGGATTGTGTGTAATGTTGCACTGAGGGAAAAACACGAAAAGTGAGTGTAATTAAGAAACTGCAATTAATTTAATGTAATGACGCTGAAATTGCTTTTTCTCAAATCTAGTATTCACTTTTCTAAATAAGTGCTCTGATCCAAACATTATTATAGCAGTTTTCTACTAGTAACAGATTTGTTAAATATTTGTTATACCAATTACAGTTTTTTTTGTAAAGATGGCGCTTTCCTTATCTCACTGCAGTCATTTTGCATATTTAGTACAAATAGCAAGGCAAACAAGATTATAAAATATTAATCTAAAATAACTAACAGGTAAAATACTAATGGGGGCCAAAGCGACTGCTGACATATGCAACAAACAGCAGTGATGTCAAGTCGATAAGCCCAGTTTTCATATTATTAAAATAAAGTAAAAAACGTGTAATATCATGATAGCTGAACCTTCTTGGAAAGCGAATTGCACGCCCGTATTGTTTGCCGTCGGAATGTAATACTATCGACTGTAAAAATGATGTGCGTTTGGCTTCAATGTAATTTTGCTGCAAAAATAATTATCCTGAAATAACGCTTAAATCAACATATATTGTTTTTCTGAGCGCATTTATTAAATATACTGCTGTGGTTAGTCAACCCACTTTCCGCTGAATGTATTTTGAGTTGCATATTTTGATTTGTTTACTTTCTTCCGAGCTGAATCAATTTACCGAGAATTTTTCACAAATAATGTTTATTTTGTATTAAAGAGTTTATTGTATGATTTAATTAATTTAGTGTTAAGTTTTTTAATCTAATTCCATTCATTAATATGTCTATTGTTTGATGGTTTGATTTAATGCTTATTCTTTTGTATGTTGACGTATTGTTAATACGTCTGCGTTGTAGGATTTTGAGAGAGATTTTCGTAAGAAAAAACAATTGTAGAGTTTTGTCAGAGAGTTCCTTGTTCGACTATAAACCTGAGTAGACATATTTTTATGTATTTCTATCATTGTTGCCATTTTGTAATTCATTTAATATTGAAATTTATTTCTGTAAAAATTTAGTCCATCATGGAATTCATATCGTAATAATTGTTAATGTATTGACGTGTACACGTAGTAGAAATAAGATCAATTATTATTTTTGTTCCAGAAGATATTTTTTTTACTTTTACTCTCTCATTATAGTTTAAAGAGTTAATTTACCGTTATTCAAGTTTGCTGTTTCGTTTTTAATTTACAATCACCTCGGGTTGGGTGAGTAGAAGCATTGTTCTTACTTTTAGTTTTCAATTTAGTAAATTTCTAGAAATTGTCCACGCTTAATTTATTTTATTTGTGAAACCACGTGGATAGAAATTGATATATTTAGGATTATCTTCCTGAGCAAACAAAACTTTTGCTTTGCATAGGAAATAGCATTGTCCTATTGTAATTTAGAGTCAAGTGCAGTTTTAATTTAGGGCAGAACCTTCAGTTCAGGGTTTTTTTTTTTTCGACACAATCTGTAATTTAAACCTTTTTAAAATAAATTTTATTGTTAATTTACGTCGTTGGGTTGAAAATTCTGTTCTTTTATTTTTATTTAAACCTTTTCATTTTTCGGGTAATTAAGAAAGTCATATTTCATTCACTCACAAGTTACTTTTCGTGGTGAGATTCAAGTTTTATTTTGCGAGGGTAACTCTGAGGTTAGTAGTTCTTTTGCGTTCAAATAAAATTTTATCCGTTGAGCTAGCTTATTTTATTTTTATTTTTCATTTAAAAATTCAGTTTTACATTTTCATTTAATTCAGTCAGTACACAATTTTTTACTTAAAAGAAGAGGAGGAAATTAACTTCAGGCAAAATTAAAAAGATTATTAAATGAACCATTGTTGAGTCAAGGACATTCGTGCTACTAAATCTCTTTTGATTTAAACATTCAAGTGGCTTAAGCATATTTAAGTGCAAAAATGGCTTGAATAAGCCAATTATTGATTGAATCAATAAATCTTTCTCGGTGTATGATTCTACCAGTAGTAGAATAATAAAATACTCGTTTACCGGACGAACGCACCTCTACCAATTAAGCCAGCGAGGAGTGCAGTTTCGAGGTACAAATCGAACATATATCGATATTTGATTGGTAGAGCGTTCTTCCGGTAAACGAAAGTGTGTAGGTTCGAATCCTGCGTGAGGAAAAAAAAATTCTTGGGAGAAATTCCTCTTAATTATTACAGTTATTAGCAGAAATACATTAATTTGTTTATTTCTTACTGTAAAAACTAAAACTTTAAAACTAAGCAATAAAACTTTGCAATTGTCCTTTCCATTCTTAAACTAACTATTCATAAATTTATTATGTTTTTAAAACAACATGTTTCGACTTGGAAATGCCATCGTCAGGTTTTAAAAAAACATCATATCCCAATTACTGAATAAAAGTAGTAAAAAAACTACCATCTGAAGTGAAACACAATTAAAACATGATGATAGCATTGCCAAGCCGAAACATGTTGTTTCAAAAATATAATAAACAAATAGTTTATGAATGGAAAGAACAGTTACTTATATGTACATGCATTATCAATCCCACTCAATGGATTTAGACATACACTATCGCAACTAGTTTGTCGGTCATTTATCTTTTAGTGATATGCTAATAAGTTAAAATATTTAATATAACAACGTGCTGTGAAAGCTATTGAAGGAGCTTTTCGTCATAAAATTCGATGAAAAATCGCCTACAGGAACATACTATATCCTTACATATGTTGTATGTACGTAGATAAATTGAACATACATTACCTGAACACGTTTAATGCCAGATGGTAGTTTTCACACATTTTTACACATTCTAGTGGCAAATATATACGACATTGCGAAGCCTGGCATTAATTTGTGCGCGGGTTGAAATGGTAACAAACTGTTTCAAATACCTGTTCATTGCATTCCTACACGAGTAATACCAACATATGCTGTAGTAATTACCAGGATCTGCCTATTATTTTAACCGGAGGTAAACACAATAAGGGATCATTCTTTAAAATTGTTTAGACAAAGATGTTTGGCAAGACTCTAGGAATAAATTTAATTTTATGAGCATTGTATAAATATTATGACAGGATTAGTATACATAGTACATTTCACATCATGTAAGTTTATTATATTATAATTAATGTTTACTACCACATGTGTTTATTACCGTTGGGTGATAAGTACACTTTTATTTCACACGTCTACAGAAATCAGCTAAACATTATTAAAACGTAATTGCTTTTTTTCTATGCCATTTGAATCTGAAATTAGCTCTAAATCCCACAAAGCTTTATACGAATACCAACAAATCTGACTTCCAAACGATTCCCTTTTTTAAAAGGGGAGATCTAATAACTTTCTTTTCTCATTCGAGAATTTCTTCGCGGAAATTGTATTTTTACTTAATGATATTGTTTCGATACTACAACGCTATCGTAACCTTTTTTTAATAGAAAATCCATACTAAATTTCGTTGAAAATTTTAAAGGGAAGGAAGTTCGTTCCAAGGGTTATTTTCTCAGATTATAAATGTCTAATTTCCTGCCAAGAATGGTAGGACAGCGATATTAAGAAGACCATTTTATTATGGGGAAAATGAGATTAGACCTTTTCGTTTTTATCCCAGATTTTTAATGCTATTTCATTTCTCTGCTAAAAACTAAGGTACAGTGCTTGTGAAACATAATTTTATATCTTTTTTTTTTAAATAACCAAGGCATGCAACTTACGATAATGATCTAGTCATCCATTTCACAAATTCTCCATCAAATTTTGCTTTCTAAGAATAACAAAGGAAACCATGAACAGGACAAAAAAAAATACAGGCACACAGGACATATAAATCAGTGACATATTATTTCGAGATGTAGACAATATAGATATGAAAAAGTATGGATCTCGTCAGCCTTCGCTAGCTGCAGAACGCGCATGTGACTTCGTTCCCAGACGAGCCGGCAAAAACTAAGTTATTTATGATGGGACCTCGACATTGATAAAGTTGCGAATTGTTCCGTAACTTTTGGGTGTCCGCCATCAACTATGTAGATAGGAGACTCGGGGACTTCAAAACTTCATTGTCTAATGTATAAATTTCCTTTCGGTGTTGGAGATGTAACATACAGAGTGAGCCATCAAAAGTAGATAGATTAGGTAGCTACTTTAAATCTTGTAATATTGTATATTGTCGTTAAACATAATGTTGTCTGACATTTAAAATAATAATATTTAAGAAAGACTAATAATATAAAATAATCATCTCAATTATATATTAAATCAAATGCTACATATACTAAAAATGCACGTTCACAAATAATATGCGTTCACAACGAGGGAACGACTCAAAATTTATAATTAGTAAATTCCTCAAATGAATAAAATGCTTGATCCAGCATTACAGCCTTCTATTTATTGCGAAATACATTTAAATTAGAAGAATCTACTACTACTAGAAAGAAGTTTATTTGAGAAAGACAAAATCATCTACACTGTTGAAAATTTTAACACTTTCTTGACTAATTTAATAGTCAGGAGAGGTCCACACTCTTTTCGTGTTATTTTGTCGAGAACTATAGAAGTTTAAATTTGACGAGCAAAGATAGTCAAGTATTGTCTATTGCTAAGGGTTATTTTGTCCAACTGACACGTGAATTATAAAAATACTTCTAGTACATTTTATTTGATCTAGACTAGACAAATTTACTAGCTGTTTAACTAAATGAATGCGATCTATTGGGTGTTTTAACACCATTTTCTAAACACAACGTCTTTTCAATATGCAACTCCTATTTCTTAGTGCTAGAATATTCTCTCTTTAAGACGTTATCTCAATTATAAATATGCAAAACCACTCATTCACAAGTTTTGGTTTCAACTAAACGTACCAATTTTAAAATGATTTTTTGAGAACCATTAAAAATTAAGTGAATGTTTATGCTATTTGATTCAAGTCTAAACTAATTGCGTAAATAGATGTTCCAATACATCTTTAAGATGTTGAAATTTTTTATGCCCACTGGAATTTAACGTTTAAAACACGAGGTACACTTTGCAAGTCAGTCACATTTGGTGGTTTGTTTGGATATGTTAATACGGAGAATCAAACACGAAAACAGATACACGTGTAATGCAGGTGGTGCGTATAATGCAATACTGTATTAGAATAGGTGGGGCTTTCTATATTTCTATCCGAGGGAAAAATTCTGATTGGTTGACGCTTCTGAATGTCTAGAAAAATAGTCAATCCTCATATCTGAACAAAGAATTCACACGAAATTCTAGTCATTTCTGTTCTATTCAATACGCGTAGTCAACTCGTCTGGCAAAGTTTGGAAAAATCAACACTAAAATATTTGATTAGCGCAAAATTAACGCCAACACCGTAATATTTTCAACAGTGTAATAAAGAGAATATTTATAAAAAGAGGTGTCTGCCTTTGGAAGATTAATATCACTGCAGGTACTGGTATTATAAGAATGAATGTCCAGCGGATAAATATGCTTATTTCTATATTTTGATGAAATTTTATTCTTAACCGATAGTGTAAATTATGATTTTTCCTTTTCTTGAGATAGCGGCTTCTTTTTGAACAATTTAATGAAAAATCTTACTAAATTAAGTCATTTTACACAGAAAATCATTAATGCATTATATATTAAACATTTAACAAGCACATCACAAACATTTAAAATTTTACATTAAAAATTTACATTTTATAAAAATAAATAACATTAAAGTGTTATTTGTCAAAGGAATTTAATTAATTATTTTTATAAAATGTAAATTTTTAAATGTTTGTGATGTGCTTCTTAAATGTTTAATATATAAATACATTAATGATTTTCTGAAGAAGACAATAAAAAATTTGTCGAAACGTTAAAAAATGACTTAATTTAGTAAAATTTTTCATTAAATTGTTCAAAAAAAAAAGCCGCTATCTCAAGAAAAGAAAAAGAACATTATTTCTGTATTCATACACAATACTTAATGACTCATAGATAATCAAAGAATATAAAGTAAGAATTTTATGAGAAACAAACAAGGGTCAACACTGGGCCCTACCATCCACTCCACTGACCACGCCCACTGCTCGCTTCTGCAATTTGAAAATTTCTGATAAGTTCGTCGTAATGGTAAAACCCCAACGAAGAAATGGATATCTCACGCGTGATACAAAAAAAGCAAAGTATGCTGCAACATGCTCACCAAAGTTCTACTTTATGATTCTGAAACCATAGCAAGAAGATCATAAGCTCCTAGACAGCTGCTGCACATACCTGGTCCATCCCAAGCCGGCACCCACAACAACCCCCAAAAATTTAACTTCAGACACACTCTCTAACACAGTTTTATTAATGTTGAGGGTAATCTTAATTGCACCAAACAGCTCGCAGATTTTAAAGAAGTCAGTATTTATTAAATTTCCAAATCCTCGTAATTAGAAACATGCCACTTAAGGGAAGTATCGTCAGTGAAAAGAACCGTATGTGATTGGCGGGCAACATGTTGCTGTTTACTGAAGGTACAAAAGTAAATGCAAGATGAAAAGTAAAAATGAAAATTAAATTAACTAGCTCAGCGGATAAATCAAAAAGGCGCAAAAGAACAATTAAACTCAAGGGTACCCTCGCAATTAAAACTTGAATTTAATCATGAAAAGTAAACTGTGGGTGAAAGAAATCTGACTTTCTTTAATTACTCCAAAAATTGAAAAAGGTTTAATCAAAAATAAAAGAACAGGATTTAAAATGACTTTAAAAACAGTCAATGATTTTATTATATATAAAAAAAAAACTTTAGTTACAAATTGCAGGAAAAAAAACCGTGAAAAAAGGTCCTGGTCGAAATCAAAACCTGCATTAGACTCTAATTTACAAAAGGACAATGCAAATCCTTTAACAAACAAAAGACAAAACAGTTCAGGAAGATAATCCTTTTTTTTCACAAAGATCCACGTAATTCACATTAATACAAACTAAATTAATCATGGAGAATTCCAGTAAATTAATAAATTAAACTAAAAGCAAGCACAATGCTTCTATTCACCTAACCCGAGGTGATTAAAACTAATTACAAAACAGCAAAATTAAAAAAAAAACGAAAAATAAACTCTTTAAACTAAAAATATCTTCCTGCACGTAAAATATCTTATACCTAATTTGTGTACACAAAAATATAATGCATTATTATTAGAGAGTCCTTTGATGGATTGATTCATCAAAATTAACGAAAATCTTTAAATAAAAATGAATACAATGGCAGCAAGAATATAATTTAACATCTACTTACCGGCATCTGTCAGGGAATAATTCTTACAGGTAAAAGCAGTCGTATATATAAAATTTACAGCTGGTGAACGAAGCGAAGATATAGAAGAAGTCTCAAGAAGGATAAATAATGACAATAAAATATACTAAAAGGAATAAATTTAAAACAACTGAAATTAAAATAAATAGGTTAGGTCAATAATAACACTGCTGAAAAAAACCTGTATTCTGAAACGGTGGGTCAGCGAATGAATTTGGTATAGAAGTAGTACTAATAGTATGAACAATTCATGCGGAGAGGTGAACCTCTGGGAGGGGGTACTATCGCTACACGACATGGAGTCAATAAGTCGTCGTAGGAGCGGGAGGGATACGCCAACTCGCCCCATAGCTGCTCACATTAGCGGGGGAGCGGATAAGTGAAGTCTTGACGATCATATTCAGACATGTTCATGGATTTGAACGGAGAACGAGCTGGCCATGGAAGCATTCGTATACGGTGCTTTTCCACAAACGTATATACACGACGATGTGCGATCAAGATTGTCGTGCATATATAGAAGATGTGGCGCCGCGAACGTAGGGAAGCACCTAGTCATTCTCACATGCCCGTTGAAGAGCCGACAACGACCGCTCAAGACGGCGCGCGAAATCACGGAAGGATACATTCCGATGTGCATCCCCATAACCATTCCTCGCTCAAACTCGCTGTTAGAGCGCAATCGATCCCGCATTATGCGCAAATACAACTACATACTGAACTTCAACAACACTAAAAAGACCGGTTCCCACTCCTTCGTCTCCATGGGACGATATGCCACCACCTTCCCGACTCTCCGTAAAAAATGCGCGATAGAAAAGTCGAATTCGCTGCAAGACTCGTCTATAGGAAACTTGATGCTCCAAAATTTATGGTGTTTTCACGCGTTCAGATTATACAGGGTGTGCTCGTCAATCCAGCAGTGTATATACATGTACACTAAAAATATCGTTGACCAAGCTCGAGTCTGCGCACACCACACATCTCGATCAGTTCCGAGCTCTAACCGACAACAGAAATAACGTCAGAACATGTTCTCTTATGTACATATCCACGCATACATATTTTAGGTGGATGGAAAAAAAAAAAACATATTAGAGCTGCAAGTAGAAGAGCAAAAATTAAAAAATTAAATTTTAAAAATTGAATTAGAAATTAAGAAAAATAATTAAGCACTACCAAATAAAATATTTATTAAGTTATAATAGTCTTTCTTCCATATTACAATAAATTTTGAAAATAATTTGTAATTAAATTATTTCTTGTTCTATTGTCTTGGACGTTATTTTCTAATTGTATATCTGCCCCCACCATGTCGGGTGCTACTTCAAGCTGTGGAGGAATTTTTTCATGCGCATCACACGCAATGTTATGCAATACCGCTGTTGCCACTATAACTGATTGCATGGTCTGAATTTTTAATCGACCACAATTGCTCAGTATAGGGAATCTCCTTTTCCAAATCCCATACATTCTTTCAACGCAATTACGCGTAATATGCGACTCATTATATAAGTTCTCTGCTGGAGTTACCGGATTTAACAAGGGTGTTAATAGATAATTTTTATTTCTATATACGCTATCTCCTAACAGTAACTTATCTCCAAAGTCCCCTTCTTTCAAATCTCTCACGAATACAAGAATTATTAAATGTATGAGAGTCGTGGCTGGATCCAGGCCATCATCAACTACATCCTGAATCTTCAGATTAAAGTTACACACTGTTTGAATATTTATGGATTTTTGGATATTTCTATTCCTAAATATTTCTCCATTTTCACCACTTATTAAAATAGTTTTGGTGATATCTTCATTTGGAAGTATATGTAAATAATTACCTGGTGATTGAATTTTTACATGAGTCAATCAATCACACCCACTACTCGAGGAAATCTAGCCATCCTATGGAATCCTTCAACATTTGCATAAGTTTCCTCGTCATTTCTAGGAAACTTGATGCTGCCTCAAACTCGCAATTGCTACTGATACCTTACGAACAACCTTGCTGGCTGTTGACTTATGGACACCTATCAAGTCCCTACTGTATTCAAAAAACTTCCAGTAGCATAAAATCTTAATGTTAGGAACAGCATTTCCTCTGATGTTAAAGCTGAATTCCCCAATATATTCATATACTTACAATTAGTTAGCAAGCAAATATCACTATCATTTATAAGGTACCAGGCAGTAGGATGAGCAATAGCTAAACGAATTTCGTCTAACACGCGTCTAACCGAATCTTTGCTCAAACGGTATCTTATTAAAAAAATCATATCATCCCATATCTGGAATTGATCGTATCTAACACATAAAACTTTCGGTCTTCTGTTCCTTCCAAGATGTTGTACAAAATTAATAATAAATTCATCTTCGGAAGATTCGATTAAATCAAGAATATCCATTTTATTTACTATTGACGATATATACTATATTTTCAACTCATTAACGAAATCAAAAGAAAAAATGGTTACGTATGATGTGTACTATGTGTGTACTTTATAAATGTCATCAAATGTCAAACGGACTTAATCAGAAATTTGAACCTTGAACCAAAGTCATGCTTTAGTTCAACTTAAACGCGATGTTGGATTCAATTTAACGATCAACTCGAACTGAAATACGTTTTAAACTTTAAACTTGAACTTAAACTTGAACTCTCTCTTGAACCGTGACTGAAAAACCGGGCATAAGGGTGATGGAGATATTCTGAAAACAAAATTGATTTCAGCATTCACATTTTTGTGCTTGGGGCAAAGATCTTGTTAGCCAGTGTTATCACACCATTAATGCTGCATACTTACCAAAGCTTTCTTTTTTCTTTGTGAAAATAATCTAAGGTATTGCCATAGGAAACAAATTTGAATTCTAAACCATCTATCGCTTCCGCTGCGATTCGCAAATCCCCTGCGATACAAACCATTTCCGCTTCGCTCAATCTCCCGAAAGCTACATTAAACAAACACAAACAGAAAACCCATTCAACTCCTGTTTATTTCTCCCACACGCAAGTAAATTCAACCCTACCAGCATCTATTCTTCGCTCCACACACGTATATACCATGCAAATAGGGCAAAATCCCAACTTGTACGAATTGATTTAAAACCGCGCCTTGTTTCGTAACATGTATATATTTACGCAAATTACATAAACCGCACAATCGCTAAGATGGCTTCGAAAAGAAACGAAAAGGAACGACAGCGACAGCTAAGGTGGTGCAGGGTGGCGGAGGCGACCAATTTTAAGTGTCGGATATGTGAGACGCAATTACCCGGGAATATCTGATTTAGATGCCGCACGACGCGCTTGGCGGTTTACTGGCAGTGGAGCGGCGTTTCTTACGTAATAGAGTCGAGCGTCACTCAATCTCGAGGAGCTTACGCGAATACCGCGAATGGTAACGAAAGAGTAAGATCGCAAGCACGGAGGAATTCGCGTGGGCGAGGTATGGCTAAATTCCGTCAGCGTAAAGCTACAGTGTTCGTGTTTAATTAAACTCGAGCTATATTTGGTATTAAGCGATTTTTAAATAAATTTGTAGCAGCGGAAATATCAAATGTTCAGAATAAATCTTGACTTTATTCACATAGTTACATACAAATGCATTAAAAACAATGCAGACTACATTGGAGTGGTGGTCCAACTGCCAGTCACCAACATAATTTCGCTCAAAGCTTAATTTAAAAGGTCCTACATCTCAAATCGTTAAAAAGTGCTTGCTTTTATAATTACCCTGAAAGTTTTGATAGTTTTTGACAACAGATTTTTTTTTTCCAACCAAGAAAATTTCAATATTTTCATGTTGGTTATACAATCTTGTCATACGTAATTATTCTGTCCGCCATTGCAAAATCTAAAAGTAAATTTACGTTTATTTAATGCCTCTCAATTTGTAAAAATTAAAAATATGAATACTTCAAATAATAATCCATTGGGGAGATGTCAAAACACAAACTGCATTACCAACCTCGGCTAAAAAGTCACCACATTTGATTGCAAAATGTGAAAAATTTTGACATATTTTTTCATAAAATAGTTACGCAAAGTGGTCATTATGAGTGCGAAATAGAAGAAGAAATGATTTGTTCTATTTAAATTTACATTGTTTATATTTACAACATTGATATTTTATTTTTATTTTATTCAATACCGCACCATTTATTTTAGCTCCATCGAGCGGAATGTGGCTGAACTATAATCTCGCAAATAATTACATTGTAAAACTATAGATGACGCTTTATTAATATGTATTTCTTTCTTATTTTTCCGTCAAATATTATTAGTTGGTGGGTTTATGCCTTAATGCAATAACGGTTGGATATTGGTTTACAATACGAGATTGGGAGAACAATAAATACGTTCAACAAAAATGGTAAATATCATATAAATTATACAACAACTTTCAACATTGCTTGCCAACTATAACTTTGCTATACCACAGCAAATTAAATATTTGGGTTTAATCCTCGACAACAAATTAAAATGGAGTGGTCATATAAATAATGTGGTTGCGAAATGTGAGAAAGCACTGATATATTAAGCACAATTATAAAGTTCGATGGGGTGCAGATTTATCGATCTCTATGAACGTTTACAAGGCATATATTAGGTCGGTGATCGATTATGGGTGTATACTTTATAGCACCGCTTCAACCAAAAATTTGCATAGGCTCGACATTATACAAAATAAAACTCTTCGAATATGCGTCGGTGCTATGAGATCTACCCAGTCGTGGCGCTACAAAATTGAGGTAAATGAACACTCCTAACGGCTCGGAGACAAATGTTGGCCGTAAATATATCAAAAAGCAAGATTACGGGTTTGAGTTCATTCTACGAAATTTATCAACACTAAACGTATTAAGATCTAACTGCGGTATACTGCGTGAAAAAAAAAGTCACCTTGTTATGCGAAGCATTTCGTTATCAGTAAATTTTGATGGCAGCGTTTATATAAAGCCGAAGATATGCCCTAGAGTCTATAAAACATGTTCTAACTATATTTGCACATATAAAGAGGAACTCTACATGATTCTCAACTTCGTAGTCAAATTTTATCTCAATACCAACAAGTTCTAGTTATTTTTACTGACGGTTCCAAGTCTGAGGAAGGATGTGGGGGTGCCTTCTGCGTTGTAAACACTGGACTATATAAGTTATTTAAACTAGATTCAGATGCATCTATATTTACGGTAGAGGCTGTTGCAATATTAGAAGCATTACGTTATAGTGCCAATACAAATTTTAAACGTATAATTATTGTGTCCGATTCAGCAAGTGTCCTACAATCTCTCTCTCAGAATCCGTTAACAAAAAATAAAACATCATGCATAGTCAAAGATATTATTAACCTAATTAATAAGTTGCGTCGCTGGGAGATCTCCATTATTTTCTACTTAGTTAAAGGTCACTCTGGGATCCCATGCAATGAAACTGTTGATAGACTCGCTAAGATGAGTTGCACGGAAGGACCTTTATATAAAGCTTGTCTTGGTGAAAAAGATGTATTTAACATCGTTAAGAGGGATTTACTGTATCGAAATTGGAAGGATCTGTGGAAAGCGGCTAACAATGAGAAAATGACACAATATGCGTACATACACCAATCAGTATACAGTAGACCATGGTATTATTCACATGATAAAATATCACGCTTTTATCGCACTACCATTGCTCGAATCAAATTTGGACATGGTCAGCACCCGTCACACTTATACAAGCTCCATATTATTGAGTCTCCAAGATGTCGATGCGGGCATGAGATGTGTGACCTTAATCATATATTACTCAACTGTCCCTTACAGAAAGATGTTATCAATGCTCTTATAAATCAGCTGATTTTAGAGAGAGTGGAATTACCTACGAGCATAATAACTCTAATGTGTTAAATAGATAAACGTTCTGTGATCTAGTCATAAGTACTCTTGTTAAAATGAATGTACAAATATAAAGGGTTAAGTAACTCCCATCCTAGCTCAACCTTTGTGGGGTTAACCTTTTTTTCCGTTGGCCGTAATCTTGTGTTGATACAAACGTTAGTCATCCCGATAGGCCCCGGGATGTGAAATGTGTGTCCACGTCTGTTTCCCTAATTAGTTACTTTAACCTAGTCGTAAACTTAATCTTTAATATAATTAATACCGTTATTGTCTATACTAGGTATATCTTGCCCGTCTAATGTAATGACTAAGCCTTATTGAGGCACATGGGCTGTGATCCCGAGATGCCAAATTAATAAAAAAAAAAAAACTTTCAACATTCTGCTTTCATGCTCTACTTGCATGTAATTACAAATTAAACAAAAGTTTCCTTCAAAATAAAGCACGTTCCGAATGTATTATAAACAAAAAATACAAATACAAATAAACAGTATTTGTATTTCCCGCGCTTTCTGTAACGCAGCCTTAAGATATATTACCTCTAACAGTCCAACTTACTTCTTGTCCAAATAAATGGTCGTTCGCTAAATTTACAAATAAACACTTTCCTGATGTGCAATCTCCGTTTTGGCAGTTAATAATTCATTCGCGTTTATTGAAAAGATTGAAAACATTAAAAGGCTGTGTAAGTTTTTTTTTTCTTTAAAGCTTTATTCTATTCAGTACGCGAAAAAAAAGCAAATTAATATATTAACTGGTTGTTAAAAAAAATCTACTTTGTCATCTACTTACGTTTTAATTTACACCGAAATTATTTGAATTGTAAACGTTTAAATGAAAATACATACATACACAAGTTGTCATTTAACATAATATTTATGGATTTCGCTTCTAATACTTATGTAAGGTAAAAATTTATGCATTTATCTCGTATTTTATTAATTTAATTATGCAAATCATATTCACACAATAAATTTAGACCGCGCCCGGTTCGCAAAAGGGAATTTTTCATTTTCACTTCCACCGAATTTATATGCGCCATTTTTGCATTTCCAACTCGTACATTTACGTTTCCCCTAATGTGATTTAAGAAGGAACTTACACATGCGAATATTATACCCAGCTGGGACCCATAAAGCTATCATAGCACTTGCACTTGGGTATTTCAGTTTGTGGCAGCATGTAGGGCACGCGATGACCCTTAGGGAGGTCAAAGAACTTTGAAATATTGCTACAAATATTTGGAATTTTCTTAACAACTAATGCTTTTTCAAGCAACTGCATTGAAGTTAAAAACCAAAGAATAAAATTTCAGAGCAAATTTAGTTGGCAAATACATCTCTAGTTCAAATATTACGAATATACGAAATGCGTATTTACTCTTATGGGAAACACTACAACCGTTGAAACATCTGGATCTATTTCTCTGTTCCTGGGCGTCTGCGGAATTTCAAGTGTGGTAAACGCGGCTGTTTTGCGGATTCACAATATTCGCGTCGTCTTTAAATTGTTTTCCTTTGCAATTGTTGGTTACCCTTTGTGTGCTGTCGGTGTTTGGCGTATTTCGTGCACGTTGCATTGTAGGCAATTTCCTTCGCGACGTTGAATCGCATCGACTTATATTATTTCGCGGAATCTGAATAACTGACACTTTAAAATTTTTATGCACGTGTACGCAATATGTTGTACTTACGGTAAAGGAGAAATACATTTACGAACTCTTTTCGGGTATAGTATAGTATAAAATGAAAATTTACTTGAGAGAAAGTAAATGTTTTCAAATATCCAATATTTAAATATTAGAATTTTATTTTTAGGAAACTGGTAACACTACAAGCTGTCAAGTGAAAACTATGTGGAATATGTCGTCTTTCCTATAACGTAATTATATCTATTGTAAAGAAAACTAAAGTCGTATCTATACATAGTTATAATAAAGTAGTAGTAGTCTGATAAAAGTTAATGTCCTCATGAATCACAATTATAAAATATTGTGAGCTCCGCTGAATTTTGCTAAATAACGAATATAAAAGCGTTTAAAAAAAAAAGAAAATTTCAAAAACGTTTAAAATATCAAATTTGGCACAATTATTACACTTGAACAATTTCAACAAATGAAATCTGAGAGTGTATATTCATTAGAAAAAAAGACATATGTGCATGCCTTTAGAGAAAAGTGTGATAGATATTGCAGATGGAACAAAAAAGTTTCTTTAATTGCTAGGCAAGAGAGACGAATATATGCCTAATAGCCGCAGAATGGGGTTCTGCCCCCTTCCCCTTTCCCCTCATACTGTGGAACCCTAGTCGTGGATGAGCCACTATTAAGTGTGGACGGCACGCAGATGTTCTTTTCATTCTGATCAAGGAAGATAGTCTTAACATGAGTCCATCCAAAGCGACCATATATTATTCAGGAGAAGGAGGAAGTTACGTATGCCATGGGCTGCTAACTCCGGAGTGAAGAGATAAAAGTGTCAGAAGGGGCGAAATGTGTCACTTGGAATCTCAGCTTCAGAGAATTAAGACTAAGGTAAAGACGACATTATGTTGGCTAGCAGAAGAGCTCGTGGAAAAAAGTGAGGATTAAGACATCAAGACTAAGTATTATGTACTAGATATACATCACAGTGGTCAGACCTATGGTCACTTATGCATCTCTAGTTTGGTGGACAAAGATGTAGCAATAAACTGCTATAACTGAACTTAGAAAGATACATAGCCTTGCTTGTTTAGGAATAACAAGCGCAATGAGGACAAAATCCTACTGCAGCAATGGAATACGTATTAGACCTCTCTTCTCTCCAGTTGGTGATAATAGCAGGAAGCAAGAATCGGCCGTAGAACTAAATAATAAGTACAATTCAAAGGGTAAAACTTCAGAGTGTCTTCTACTATAGAAGGAAGTGAAATGTACAAATATAAAATTACACAGTAAAAATGGATCTGTATCGGCCACACCAACCTAATATGTATAGTCTCACTACTGGTACAGATTATTGGTTGAAAATACTACCTGTAGAATTTACGTTATCTTGTTGAAAACGGCTCCTAATAATATGTATGAATTTAGAAAATACCACACATTATAGAAAATTATCATATAGTTAAACAGTAAAGACTGATGTCACAATCAATTTATGTACAAGTTTCTCTTTAGCAGAAATATGTACTTCAGTTTACTTTTAAACCATTTTTATGTGTTGTTGTAACGTTCAAGCTGCATTTAGACGAGGAAGAGGTGACACAGGATCATGTTTTCCATCGCTAAAAGAAATTATAGATAAGTCTATCAAAAGTAAAACGAAAGCGTACTTCTTGTTCATTGATCTACAAAAAGTCTTTCGACAGAGTACCCAGAACGAAAGTGTGGAAAATACTGGAGGAGAAAGGAGTCGGCTAATAAATACTTTTAACACAATTAAGTCACTATACAAAGACAATGACACATATATAATATTCCAAAATATGAAGTCAGAATCCTTTCCCACAACGGATGGTCTAAGGCAAGGAGGCGTTATAAGCCCACTGCTGTTCAATGTACTGCTGAATCATGTTATTAAGGAATGGCAACTCCAAATAGAAAAGCTAATAGTTGGATACAGAAACATTAACACAATAGGAACATCAGAATGCGCATTTTCAGATGATGTAGTGATAATGGCAAAAACCGAAGAAGGACTACAACAAAACATAAATATATGGAACGAGGCACTACAAAGAAAAGGAATGGGAGAAATGAGGCAAGCGAGGAGAGTATGGGAAGCAAGAGTGATTGCAAGAAGAGGAAGGGGACGACCTCCAGAAAATTGGGACAATGCAGTAACAAAAGCTATAAAATGAACGTGGATGAGGCAAGAAACATCGGCATGGACAGAGGAATGTGGAAAACAGTGTGTCACATATAGAACAATATATGCATACACCGAAAGGTATGGGATCTTTTTCCCACGTTTGACGTTTCCATACCTGAGCCCAGCAGGCTTTTGGAAACCGAAGAAGTGAGTGATCCGCCGGTGTAAATATATAAGATTAATTTTGACAATTGGATATTTCTTTCCCTATAGTAAGTGAAGCACGTGAACCACAAAGTAAACTTAGCCAATGGTGAGAGTTCTTTTTGTTTGTCAATGTGATATAGTCGTGTAAACATCAGAATAATAGATTTAAATTCTAGGCAATTTTTTTATATGCTCTAGTTTGATATAACCGTATATACCTTCACACTATTTAGCAACAATGTTACGCCAATGGAAAGGATATGAGGCCAAAGATAAATTAAACATGTGTCAATTCTTACAAAAGGGCTTATTTTGGAATAACCAGTGGAATGGCCAAAGCCGTAAACATTTGAACTGATTAAAAACTAAAGAAAGACGATCTTACCGTGATTTAGTCTTCTTGCCTTTTTAGCATGTATTAGCATAATCCATTAATTTGCATACTGCCAGTAAATTGAAATTGCTATATTTAAATGTAAGTGAAATATAGAATATTAATTCAAATAAAATCGCACACATAACTTTTCCGTTATTAACGATAGAAACATATGCATACATGACAATAATGCGAAAGTAAATGCAAGCTCATTCCAGTGTTAGAACAGTAACTAGGTAACGTAATTCAAACATACTCTGTAAGTATTTGCACTTGTCGTCAAGTTATAAAACCATGAGCGAACGAGGAAACAATCGAACAATGTAAATATGACATTCGTTCGCCTGTGTTTATAAGATCACAATTTACCTCACAGTAATTTTATGGACAGGATGTGGTTTATGAATACTGTCGGCGAGGGAAATGGAGATAATCAATTCCAGGATGTTACATTGTCGAAATTCTCACTGTGTGCGAATATTCATTTTATTGCATAAACAAAGCGAGAAAATAGAATCTTGACGCCTCAACAGATAGCGCTTATATTTTAACATATCCTTATACAGCTCATTGTAAAGTCAGCCAAATTATCATCTCAAATGATTGAAATAATTTTCCATATGTTCCATGTGCCCATGATAATTACCAAAATGCTCCTCACCTCTAATGCTGTAACGGACGCGGGTTATTTATCTAGAAAAGTTTGGGGTAGTCAGCCTAAATACTCTCCCGAATTTTCCTTACACTGAACCATCGGAACCACCCCCGTTTTGCAGATATCCCAACCAGTTCTTTTGACCGACGAGCCACCACTAGAAAACAATCTTTTTGTTTGGTAGTGGTTTAGAAGATGAAGCCAAAGATATTTTACAAAGAGTTTTTTCTCAATCGGTCGAAAAGAGCCGTTAGTTTGCCTGAAGATTGTCGACTTTTCCACCTCGTCATCTTTCTCTACTTAAGACTTTCTCTGCGGAAATCTTATTGAGGGTACGAAAGGAACTTAAAATTTAGCGAAATAATAAAGTTGGTAATTTTAACAAATACTATGAGATTCAAAAAGATTGTCAATTCCGCTTCTATAGATAGTAGCAGGATGTAGGTATATGCCGTGTGTTTGTAATGAAGGTTTGAACTAAGTCAGTGTTGGAACACAAGAAAGTAAACGGATCTGTCATAAATAAGTAAACGTAACCTATATTTGAACTCGCATTACATAAACGACTATGGATTGGTGGTTTTGCTTGTAAAAATGAAATGTAATTAAGTTAACTTTACTAAATTATGATTTTACAATTCAATACTAACTAGTGTTTAACTAAATTTATTTATTACTTTAAATTATAACATACAATTAGTATAATTATTAGGTGACAAAACTTAAAAATTGGTTACAGAGCGTGTTCAAAATGTCCACCATGAGCATTAATGCAAGCGTCAACTCTTCGTTTCATGCTTTCGAAGACATTGATTAGTTGTTGTGCAGTTATACTATGTATTGCATTGATAATGGCATCTCTCAGTTCTTCTATGGTATGCATGCGGTTTTATAGATCCTATTTTTTTAGAGAACAAACATGAAGTATCTAATGGGTTAGATCAGGCGATCTTGGTGGCCATCTTTGTGCTCCAACGACCCGTCAGCAAAAAAACTGTTGGAGGTATTGGCAGGTTTGTCGAGCAAGTATGTGCTGGAGCATTACGTGCTGAAAATAACCGCTTCAGCTCATTTCTTCTAACTCTGCAATAAACAATTCCAACATCTGTTGGTAACGTTGGACTGTTACAGTTTCCTCGAAGAAAATTGGCCCTATTATTCGTTGCCTGGACATAGCTAACCAAACTCCAACTTTTACGGGACGCAATTGCGTCTCTCGAAATTCGTGTGGATTTTCTGCAGATCAGATGCGATAGTTTTGTGAATTGATATAGCCCATTAGATGAAACCAGGCTTCATCCGAGAAAAATTATTTGTTTAGCAAGCCATCATCCCTTAAATTGTTATTAAACCAATGACAATATTCCAATCGCCTATCGTGATCTAATGGTAATAATTCCTGTATCGTAGAAACTTTATAGAGATGAAAATGTAACTTTCTTTTGACAGGTCGTTGCGCTGAAGTGTATGATAAGCCTGCAAAATTATAAAATGTAATAAACTATTTCACTTAATGTTAATATTGATTTTTTTACCTGTTTGTTGAGCTAATTGACGCAATGGTTTAGTGATACTCTGATCTAGACGAGTTCGTACATCCTCAATTTTGGTTTCTGTAAGAACTGTCTGACGAGCAGATGACTTGCCTTTACGTACGCTTCCTGTTTCTCGAAAGCGGTGCACAAGTCTATAAATCTGTCTCTTAAAATCAAATCATCGAATTCTTCATCTGGAAACGTACACGGAAGTCTTGAATACATAAATCTACAGAGTATATCCATGCCCCTTCATCATCCGCTGTCATTCGGAAATAAGCTTCCAAAATGAATGTTTCGTGCTCTAGTGTGTAGGACATTGTACAGATAAACGTCATATAGATTAGGTGTATGTTATGAAATAATTTGCTGTCTTACTACAGATAGATTCCCTTATTTTTTTACAGTATTCAGAAATACTATTGTTGGTGATATTAAATGTAAATATAAACGGTTTGAAAAAAAGTATAAGATAAATAATCGAAAGATACTACAACACGAACGTCAATGTCGTAATAGCAAGAAATTCATTTAATGTATGAAATTTGTATGTAGCTAACTTCGCTATTAATTGGTAATAAGTATAGATAAATTTTCCGGAAAACAGTTTTTTACGGACAATCATTCAGTATTATGAATAAAATGAACACAATTAGTAACAAGTAAAATAAATGTATGCAAATGAAGATAAATGTCAAATTAGATAAAATATCAAGTATAAATTTTATTAAATAAAAATTTTAAAATTTTATAATGACGTTGAACATAATCACAGTCTAATTTTCACTATACAGAATTATTTAATAAGAGATAGAGAGAGAGAGAGAGAGAGAGAACGAGTTACGGTTTCTAGGTGCTTGCAATGGTTAGTTTTTAACCAAATTTTAGTACATTTTACCAACCGATGTGGGTAATTTAATCTTCCCGTAATCCAAAATATAAAAGGCACAACACACAAAAAAATTAAAAGAGTTTGTTCGAAGGGTTTTAACACAAAATCAGAAACACTACCCGTTCACGAATTTACGAATTTGGGAAGTTTTTAGAATTCCATTTAGAAGAAGATTGAATTTCATTTTCTGTAACGGTTTTGGTTTCGGCGAACAAATTAATTCAAATCGGTAATGTAAAGAATTTATAAAAGCCTTATGAATTGATAAACAGAAAATATTGCAGATTACCTCTAAATAATGTTCGCTGCATTTCTCTTTAAATAAATGGTTATTATTCAAATCTTAGTAATTCAAGAACTAACTAGGCAACAACTAACACTGCTATTCACATTTCCAACACATTCATCAACACTTAATCACACATACCTAATATACACGTGCGTAGTAATTAACAGTTATCACATCAGTCCAAGCGCGGCTGGTGCATGCGTCATGCAAGAGGCTATGCTGTAGATCGAATTTCTTCGTATAACTTCGTAACTACCTTCGTAACATAGTATCTTCCACACGATATTATACGACAAACTTCGATCATGTCATAGCCTGCTCAATGAGTCATGCGCTGGCCGCCACAGCTTTAGCATTGTTCATTTTATTATTTATTTAAATAAATTAAACATAAATCAAGTTTCCATGATACATAAACGCAACGAGAGCGCGATTGGTACTATCTACCAGTAGTTTATGACGATATTTATAAGAACTTAGGTTATGTATTTATGTTAAATCAATAATTAATTGTAATTTGCATCATTTTTACTAGATTACCTGCAGATGGTTGAATTTTAAACCGAAATATGTAGTAAATAAATCATAAATCTGAAGATTAGAAAGAACTTTTAATTTGCAATTCAAAAACTGTCAAAACAAATACCTACATGACATAACTCGAAAATACACATACCGCAGGAGCCATCCGAAGTCCAAACAGCTAGATACGTTGTTATATGCATGAAGCGCACGCTTATGTTCGTAGTTGATGTGGCTCGTGCAGTATACAGGGTGATTCTCATTATATGCGACAAACTTTAGGCATTGATTCCAAGAGTTATTTTGATTATAAAAGTTCATAAGAACTTATGTCCAAAATCGCTTAGTTCTAAAGTTGTACAATGTTTATAGTAAGTTAACATAATTAATATTTTTATTAAAATTAACAAAATAATTAGTTAAACAAAATTAACATATACACTAACTGTTTGAAAATGACCGCCCCAACTCAATACAAACTTTACCCTCCGTCGTATTGACTAGCGAGTCCGTTCTAAAATTCAGGGTATTTGAATGCTTAAAAAACTGGATAATACGATTTCTCAGTTCATGACATTTCAATGGGAGTCGTAAAAAATGAATTAAGGTGACCAGAGAAAAAAGTCCAAAAATTAACTCTGGAGACCGAGGAGGTCACGATTGTTTACCTCCCGCCTATCCATCGATCTGGATACGTGTTGTCTAAAAAACTCGGCGAGAACTAAACTAAAATCGCTGGAGCACCGTCATGCATAAAATACATTTATAATTCTAATTGCAACGAACTTTCTCCGGAGTAGTGGTGTCCTCTTCAAGAAATCGGTATACCTCGCTTTAACCGCATCGGTAAAAAGTACTATCAAGTGATCTCCAAAATCCGCCCACACATTGCCAGAGAATTGATGTTTGATGACGGGCATTCATAGTCGTCGCGGATTTTCTTCGCCACATATGTGATTATATGAAAATTAAAATTGCGTTTCCTAGAGAAATAGCATCGTCGTGAAGAATATTTGAGCCAAATAGTCAGGATTTTGTCGATTTTGTGTTGCATACATGAAAAAAAGACTCTTTGCGGAAATCTGCCGCAAAAGTGCCGAACCCGTTGAATGTGATATGGATACAAAGTTGATCTTTCATATTCTCCAAATGTGGCATGACTAATGTTTAAAGCAAACGCATTTTTCTGGTGTCGTAGTAGGATGTTCCTCATTTCATTTAGTACCATTTTTCAACTTGTGAATTCTCACTGTAGATGGGGCCCGTTATTCAGTCGTCCGTTCTTTAAAATTTCCCGTTTCACTAAGAGTTGGTGAAAACGGCAAATATTGAATGATGCGGGATGATACGTTCGGATATCGTTCCTGATAAGACGTCTAGCACACGCAATTTCCATTGGCAGACGTAAACGAAATGCATACACTCAGCATTCGTGTAATTCATTTTAGAAACAGAACTGGCAATAAACTGAATGAATTTCTTCTGACCACTATTGACAATATTGAAATAATAATAAACAGTCCCTCTCAACACAATGTTTTGAAGAATCCTAGTTATAATTTATTATTAAACATTCAATAAGTTTAAACAAACCGTTTTGTACATATACTCATATGAACTTTTATGATCAAAATAACCTCACGAATCAGCGCCTAAAGGTTGTCGCATATGTTGAGAACCACCTATACGTTTGGCAAGACATCGAAAACGTTATAAATTTAATTTCTACTCCACTGTAACACTTTACAACCTCATTTTTCGATCCTTGAAAGTGTCTGATGATGGGTTTGCACGCTGACTAATTGCTCAAAATTGCCAGGGTGATAAAAATTGACCAGGCCGACGATGCGAAAACATCTGGGAATTCGGGAGAAAAATGTTCACTAATTTTCAAAATTTGCGATTACCGGAGCTTCATTTTTCACACGTCAACTCGCATTTTTTACTGCTTTACTCTTTTTTTGCGATCACTGACGCTCTAAAACAAAAAAAACCTTAAATATTCCGAATAATGGCAATTGAATTTTTAATATTACAACAGTAATCATTGATATGTTTATTTTTTCCCTTCCTCCCAGATAATGTTCCTCTGTGAATTTATAATCTACGAAAGCTAATATATTGCTGGACAGGGCCTATTATTATTGCTTTAATTACATTTTATTTAACTTGTTATACTCGACCAGCTGAAGTAATAGAATTATGCTAATTTACGTGGATTTTCTAATATTCCCACGATTCGGTGTATATTCATGTTCTTTTGTGCAAAAGACGAATAACGATTCACATACGCAAATTATATCTAACGTAACAGACAAATCATTAAATAAAATAAGAGGCAGTGAAAGGTTTATTTAGGTGGAATGAAATCTAATAACCAATTTACTTCTCTGTTTGGTTTATCTTAGTAGAAAGTAATATATTACTTATTATTGATCTATAATGCTATTGCGCAAATGTGTAACATGATTTACAGACCCGCTAAATTGCTCTGACTGTGATGCAACAAATTAACAAATGATTTACCGATAATTCATTAACGTAATACGGTTTCATTTCATTTCCTTTTGGATCTTTAAAAAGACTATATAATATTATACTAATACTGACTCAATGTACAATGTTACACGATTTTACTAAGCGAAGCAGTAATACTGAACTTTCGACCAATAAA
>RXPK01002539.1:0-38885 GCA_004143645.1 Protaetia brevitarsis
TGTCACATTAATTTCGGGGAATATTTTGTTGTGTTATGAGTTATGAGGTAACGCGTGCAGGTGTTTGTTGGGAAAGCTCCTAAAGTTACAAATTAAATATGTATTTAGCAATATCGTTTTATCTTTTAAAAATTTCGCGTTTACATGTTGAGAAAACAAATGACCCGAAATAGTAATGACTTTAGTTTTTTTTTTTTTTTTTATTATTTTGGAAGTGAAATTAGAACAACGATTTTTTGGGTAGACTTACTGTATCTAATTTAAGCAAAAATTACTTTCTTAATGAAAAAATAAATAATGCATTAAAGAACAATATTTAAATTAATTATCTGATCTTAGTCACCTAAAAGATATAAGGCGTTTACGAAAATTGGAATATAACGTATCTACCGACGTTCTATCCTGTTCTAGCACATTGTAAATGCTATGATTTCCTTCCACTCTGGTACATCGGTATATGTATATCCGATCCAATTTTCGTAAACCCCAATAGTAGCAATTGCATGGCAGTGATGCCAGTAGGATAAAGTTGAAAAGCCCCAGAAGCCAATCTAAAAATTTCCAAAGTTCCCTAAACAATTTCTTTCCAATAATTATTTGAATTTCAATAAACTACCGGTTACATTTGTCAATAATAACATAAATTATATATGAATTCTTTATTTACTCGAACCTTTAATAGCAAATAATTATAAATAAAAGTTGGTCAAAATATATGTGTTTAATAAAAAAAAAACCACTAATATACATAAGTTTATATAAAATCAGTTTTAAACGTTTTTTTACGCACAAAAAGTTAGAAACAATCATTACCACTGGAAAATCTAACAAAATCTTAGAAATGATATTTACAATTACAATACAATTTCTTATCTCTTTAATATCTGAGAATTTGAGGAAGTTTAACAGCGCCTTTAGTGTCATTTGTTTGTTTTTTATTAAGTAAGTAATTTGGTATCATCTATATGCTCTTATCATCAGGGTAGATTACATGATATGTGATAATCATATCACCTAGTGGGTAAATAAACAGAAGGTTGTAGTCAAAATTTTATAGGTGCCCATTTCCTTTTTGTGATTTTCTATTAAAAAAAAAAATTTTTTTGTCTAAATTACCGGTTGGTGCATTCAAATGCTATGTTTTAATAGACAAAATAATCTCATTAGAAAGCCAAAGCATCATGCTTCTGGCAGCTGTCAAACTGTATTACTATAGTCAGGAGTGCTAAAAGGTAAAAATAAATTAAAAAATCTCGGAACAAAAATTAAAAAAAGTTAATACTGTGTGCCGGAAACAGTATAAGTAACTAGCTAAAGCCTTATTCTGATGTGCAAACAAATTATTGCAAATTGCAGTTTGCAGGTCAAAACAAGACTTCAGAACTGGACCCAATTGAAATTGAGGTTTTCAATGACTCTAATTATTTTTTGTTTGAAACCCTAGAGAAAGTGGTTGCTCCCAATTATCACCATTTCTTAGACGAATAAATTGAAACCTTTTTTAAATATTTTAAATACATTTTTTTTAAATAAATTTTCAGTGCATCTACATTTTTCATTAAAATTATTTATGCTAACAAAATATCTGGAAAATTATATCATAATTCTGAATTAAATATACACATATAAATGTGTGCTCATCCAATCGATATGACTATCACTATTAATAGACGCTTTGCTTCCGCTTTACAAAGACTGATCAAGCTAGGTGATATGATTACAACAAACTGTCATCATATCACCTAGTGGTTAATAAACATAAGGAAGAATGTATGCAATAAAAGTGTTTTTTTATGTAAAAATTGATAATTCGTGAAGAATTTGCTTAGTTTGTCGGTTCTTTTTCTACAAATATGTTACAAACCCTTTATACTACACAAAAGTCGCAGCCGTATCGATAACCTAATAAGTTACACATATTTAAATGTGTAGTTGTGTTAATAAGATGCGGATGGAAAAAACACTTTCCCTTATAAAACATTAAACGAATTTTTAAACTTAATACTAAGTCTTGTAATTTCAGAAAAAACTCAGAAAAATTGTAATTTTATGAGTATTTAAATTGACTTCTCATTGTTAAAACGATCAATATTGCTAAATAATCATCCCTTTTCTTCTGTGTTATACTGATCTTTAACAATTCTTTTTTTTTTTGTTTCAGGCGAAAAAAGACATCTTCAACATCAAATCTCAAAGATTAATGTTGGCCCAGGACGAATACAATCACCTCAACAACGCCTTGGCCACACTCACCACCTCCAGGACGAGTTGTAAGTAGGCAACCTTCCCGACAAAGTAATCCTTTTCTAACGTTCACATTCTTTCTTCTTAGTGTGTTCATCAACCAGTAGTGTTAGCACGAAATACGACCCTGACCTACTAAAATCTGACGTAGCCATGGCGAAGAATCGAGTCTCCAGGCTGAAGTCCGAGCTGGAACAGATCAAAACTGAAATGACTTATACCCAAAGAGGAGTGGATACGTTAACATCGTAAGTCATCTATTTCTCGTTGTTACATTTCGGTCACTATAGTAACACGTAAACTTCTTTTTTAGGGTGGGCCAAAAACTGACGTATCTGAATATATCCGAAGCCCAAGCCATCATGACGGAATTGAGAAACATACAAAAGTCCCTCTCTTCTGGCGAGAAGGAGAAAGCGGAACTGATGCAATCCCTAGCGAAACTTAAAGACGATCTGACGAGATTGCAACTGTGCGAGAGTTCACCTGACGCATCCACCTTGAGCCTGCCGCAGGAAAAATTGAGTACGGCTTCGCAAACCGACCTATCTTGCGAGTTAGTGCCCATCGGTACGAGATTAGCGGAGATGGCAAAGATGCGGTTAGAATACGACGAGGCCAGGAAGAAAGTGCAAGTGATACAGCAAAAATTGGCCGATCTGGAAGAGAAAGTCCAACCGGGGCAAGTAGAATCGGATAAAGACAGATTGCTGCTCTTCCAAGAGAAGGAGCAGCTCCTGAGGGAACTGCGAAGCATAACCCCCAGGACTAGATCCAAAGAGGAGATGTCAGACATCGAGTTGGAGTGTAAGAAATTGGAAGAGGATTTGAATAAGGCGATAGAGATATCGAATAGGGCGATAGCCGATCGGCTGAGGTTGCACGAGGAGAAACAGCTGCTCTTGCAGCAGTTGAAGGACGCGCTGAAACTGATGACCCAATTGGAATCGCAATTGAAGACTCTGTCGGCGAGTACCTTGTCTGTTAGCAGTAGTTCTAGTCTTGGATCGCTATCCACTACGAGTAGTAAGGGTTCGTTGAGTTCCGGCTTGAGTTTCACCGATATCTACGGCGGTCCACAGTGTATGGCGGTTAATACTGAGAAACCTGTCGATATGGTGGATCTGCATCGACGAGTAGAAAGGTAAGCACACTAAACTGCTCATTTTATTTTTAAAGACCCGCCAAAATAGTTCAAAGACGTAAAAATAACGTCGTAGGTAGCATGTATACATTACTGAGGGGAGTCTCCAGCAAATGTATGGCCAAAAGTAATGTGTTGCGAAAGAATTGTTGCATATTTGCATATATTTTATATGGTGTGAGTTGCGTCAACCTTAAGTCTCTCTAAGTAATATATTTTTCTACCCTCCGTACGAAACTTCCAAATCTTTGTTTGGGGTAGCGACGTCTCCATAACATGATATCTTTCTGTTAATATATTATTATATAGCCCGTTGATGTAGTAAACCAAGTATGGGCAACCTTTGACATGTTGTGGGCCAAACTTTTATTTTAAAGTAGTGTTTTAAAGTAGTGTTCATAATTTTTAGCGATAGATATCAGACATGAAATAATATGATAATGTTATTATAATGCAATTTATTAAAATAAGAAAATGAAATGAAAAAAATAGGTACAACATTATAATTAAATCGTAAAATTTGGAATTATTACAAACTACGAAAGTTAAATAGCGACAACGAAATCAATGAGACCCTTGAGCTTGAATTTGAGAAACTAATCCATCGATGTTTGGATGAATTCCACTGATACAAAAACGTAAAGAATTTTCCAAATTATCGTCAGTCAGCCTTGTATGATGTTTTGATTTATTAACTTTCATCATTGAAAAGAACTGTTCGCATTTATAAGTACTGCAAACGCACAAATCAATCTTCTTGGCGAATTTTCTAAGCTCCGGAAAATGGTCTTCTTGAGGTATTTTTTGTAGAAATCGCACACCTCCACGTCTTCAAATTTAGATTTTAGGTGTGAGTTTCTTGAAGCTCGATCAAACTCCATTTGCAAAGTGTATTGGAGCATTTTGTACATTACTTTTTGTTGGAGTAGCTAATAAATTGAAACTGTCTCCATGTTTTTAAAATCGCTAAATCTGTTCGAAAATTGCTCCGACAGTCACTTGAGTTCTTCAGCATATTGAGCATAAGCAGTATTTTCATACGCAGAGAGCGTGGTGAAATGGTAACTGTTAACAGACAGCAACTGCTGCCTCCCAGAAGCGGATTTTGTTTTGAAACGCTTCAAACGGCTGTACAAATCATTTACTAAACTGCCTTGTTTCTGAAAGTTTCAAATTTAAATCATTCAAATGGCCTGTAAGGTCGTCCAGAAATGCTAAGTCAATATTCATTTTGGGTCACTCAAATTCAGATAGTGGTTTATCCTTTATTTGCATAAAATCTGCTATCTCATTTCTAACCTCGTAAAACCGTTTCAGCATTTTTCCTTTGCTTAACCATCTGACTTTACAATAATATGGTACGTCGTCATATTCGGCTGCTATTTCATCCAAAAACGCCTTGAACTGACGATGGTTAAGCCCTCGGGATCGAATAAAATTGATGGTTTTTAACTAACCACATTCATAACATTCGTGGAGTCGAATGAACTTAGAACACAAGTTCTGTTGGTGGATAATGCAATGAAGGACTATCAAAATCATCTTTTTGCACATTTAAATTCAGTTGCTTTTTCATACAAAATTCCGATGAAACCTTTACGTAAGCCGACATCAGAAGGTAGCACCATCTGTGCATACACCAACTAATTTTGACCATGGAAACCAAACTTGTGATTACCTTTCAACTTCATTAAAAATGTCCTTTCCTGTAGTGGTTCCTTTTAGCGGCTGTAAAGCAAGCAATTCCTCAGTAACAGTGAACTTTTTATCAACACCTCGAATAAATATAGCCAGTTGAGCTGTGTCAGACAAATCGGTGCTCTCATCTAATTCTATGGAAAATGATTCAAAACCAGCCATACGTCAGTCAAAAATTGTTTTTATATCATTAGCCACCATTTCTATAACGTCGGCAACAGTTCGTCTTGACAAACTAATGTTTTTCAAAATTCATTTTTCTCTTCAGGACACAAAAACACTCTGCAAACTTCGAACATACACTCCTTGATAAATTCTCCTTCGGCAAATGGGTTTAATGACTTTGCAAATTTTGAACTAACTATAAAACTAGCTTTCACAACATTATGAATTGTGTTCTTTTTTATGAAACATTTGCTGCTGTGTTTTCCAAAATTTGCGGTAAGCTTCTGGATTTGTCTTTTCTTATTTGTCCTGTCAGTGAGTGCAGCATAGGATGCTTAGTTGAGTAATGCTCTCTTATATTAATTATTTCATCACTGAAATGGATTCATTACACAGCAAACAAATAAGATTGTGCAAGATAAAAAAGAATTCTTCAGTCCATTTTTCTTGAAACTGGCGACCCTCTGCATCTACTTTTCGTTTCTTTCCACCAGGCATCATTTTCGTTTACTTTTCGTTCGATAAACTTAATAACAAAATGTAATTAGTAAGCACTCAAGATGCACACAAAGTCACAAAGCAAATTGACGGCACTAGCAGTTCGCTAGGATATCGCTTGTCGAAGAAGTTATCACCTCGGTAGCTCAAATAGAACTGAACTAAAGTTCGGGCCATCCACCCACTTATATAGGCAAAATGAAGGAATGATCTAGAATCGTCTAGTGTAGAACATTTGAGAAGCTATAATCTTTTGTTGCGCCGCCAGTGAGGCGGCAAACATCAAAGGCTTTGATGTTTGCCGCCTCACTCTTTGAGGATCGCCGCCACTCGGCTCGCTCACTTGATTCCGCAGGAGTAACCGATAAACCCTATATCAGTCGATCTTCCTCATTTGGGGTGAGTATGAGTAAGTAGTGTAATATTTTTCTTTAATTGGGGTTTTCAAAATGTCTCGCGGACCGGATCAAATCTTACAGCGGGCCGGTTGTTGCCCACATATGGAATAAACATTGACCTAAGCAATGATAGTAGTTGCTTTCCAGTCTTTTGTAAACAGACAGCCTTTTTCGTTACTAGGTATTAGCCAAAAGCGAACGCTAATAACCTTGCCCAAACCTTCTAACATTGAATTATCTGCAATAAAAAATTTCAATCGTTTCAGGCTACTCAAAGGCAACGACAACACAATGAACACACCCTCACCAGTCAGATCGCAACCTCTTTATCACCTAGAAGTTCCCTCTCATCAGTTTCCCCGCCAGTCTCGCCCATGTACGAAAACCTGCCCTGCATAGTTCCGCCACCCTCTTACGATCAAATCGAAAGGGACCGACGGCAACTGGACGAACGCCTTAGCAGAATTACGGCTCTCCTCAAACCAACTGAACACCACCACGAACAACGAACACCATCAGATTCACAACTACATGCAACGCGTGCCCATAATCTCCAGCTTGTCACCGCTTACCGACCTCCTGGAAGCGAACGTCAGTAATATGTCGCAAGGATCCGGATTGGGAAGGCCGAGTAGGCATTCCTACGAGAGCAGTGGTGACCCGCAACTCTCCCCGATCTCAGAGACACCCCCGCCTATGTTAGACAACGATGAAGGACTGCAAGGCGCCGCCCTGTCCAGGACCTCATCGTCCGGAACGAATACGAGATCGGTTTCGGCCGCCGTAAGCGATGAGTCCGTCGCTGGTGATTCGGGCGTCTTCGAGGCGTCGCATAGGAAGCGATTTTCGGGAATATTCGGCGCCGACGATACGGATACTGCGCAGGTGCAGATAAAGTTGAGGTACGTCATGACTGATTCGACGTTGGGTGTCTGCATAGAACGGGCTAGGAATCTGACGGCATTGGTGATTGCTGAGAATTCGGAAGTGTAAGTTTTTATTTCATTAATATTTTTTTTTTAGATTTTTCTTGAATTTTCGTCATTTTTAGGTTTATACGTATTGCACTCCTGCCTTCACACACCCCACCATCGTCTTCGTTCTGCACGAAATCCGTTAAGGACTTGAGGAAGCCTGTCTTCGGTGATGTGTTCAATTTTTCCATACCCTCTAATAAGATCTATACCAAAACGCTTCAGATTAACGTGCTGAGTAAAGCCGAGAATCAACAGGAGAAATGCATTGTAAGTACAGTTTATATATGTTTGTAGGTTTTCTTTGTTTTGAAATTTTATAAATCTCAGAGCAAACATATTTTCTGGACATGAAGTACTAGATCAAAAAGTAATAAGAACAAAAACAAAACTCGCTTTGTGCTTTGTTTTTTAAGTTTATTGAGTAGTATTTAAAAAAATGTGGAATACAAACTGGTGAACATGTAAAATATCAAATTTTTATTCAGTTTTATGCAGGCGTCAACTAACCAATAGCCAATGACCTGCGACAAGTCGATATTTGCAATTATCACTATTTTTCTTGATTCTATTGTTGCCCTTTACTTATAGTACTATGTTTATTTGTTTCTGAGACAGTATCTCACGAGTTTGAAACTATTGGTGAAATCTTGTGCATATCTGTAGCGCCTGTAAGATTATCTGCAAATCTGCAAGCATCCATAATACATGTCTTTATGCCATTAAATTATACCAGCCATTCTGTTTATTTAATGCGTACTGCCCAGTTAAGATTCCTGTGAGTAATCTCAATCTGTCCCTGCTCATAAAGACTGCCTTACGGAATACTTTCTCATTCGGAAAGAAGCTCTAGAGATTTACAGTGTCTTACGTCGGCGAGTCCATTCCAAAAGGAGCAGTGCCTAGCAGTCAGTTGTTACCTGACAGACGTTTTAATGCTGCTATATGAGCTACCACACGTCGGTTCTGGACCTAAGAACGGCAGCTCCCTGCTGTCCCTTTTAACGTGTCAGCTATTTCATTGCCTCTGATCCCGGAGTGACCTGGTATCCATCTCAATGTAACATTTAGATGTTTCGCCAGCCGCTTAAGTTTTCTGTGGCCCCCCAGTACCGTCTCAGAGTAACATCTGACAGCCCGCAAAGCTTTGAGGGCAGCTTAGCTGTCGGGATGATTTCTACCCTTCCATTCTTGCGCAGGCAGTTTGAGATGCCCTCAGCACAAGTCTGGATGGCAATAATTTCGGCCTGGAAAATGGTGGGGAGGTTTCTATGCTAAAAGCTTCGCCGTCCCGCTCTCGGTCCAGTGTTTGTGTCTCCCTTTGACTTAACTACTTACCTGTTCTCGTGCTGTATTTTTAGACACTCCTAGAACAGGTTCTGGGCATATACAGTGGCGAGCAAATGTTATAGGCACTTTTGACAAAGTTAATGGGTTTCATGTTTCTTGCATTTTTTTTTGTGACAGATATTTCAACGTTTACATAATCGTCTTTATGGTCACAATAGTCTTTATAGATACCTTTTGTAGATATATTATTTTTTTTTAATATATTTTCAAGTCTTCGAGATGTCACTTTCCCCCTCCCATCTAAAAAGTATTATAGCTGCACTAAAAACACTCTAATATGCAACAAATTAATAAGACCCCTTAAAATACTACATATTTATAATGTATTACTTACATGTTTTTATTTTCTTATTTTTTACTGATATTCGCCCAAAATTTAGGGTGCCTATAACATTTGCTCGCGACTGTATATGAAAGAGATGATTTTCCCTTTCTTGCTAACTCATCGGCTTTTTCGTTTCCTTCGATTACTGAATGTTTAGGCACGCGTAAAAAAATGACTTTATGGCGGTCTGTCAGGTCATTCAGTTCTCGAATACATTCCCAAACCAGTCTTGATTGTATCCCAGGATTCACTAGTGCTCTTAGAATCAATCGCCTGGCTGTTTGTCACAATATAGAACCGCGTATTTTCATAAGCCCTCTGATTGATTTCAGTTACACAATGCAATATTGCGTATGCCTCTACTTGAGAGATCGTGACATATTTTCCGACTGGAAGAGTGATCATTGTATTTCTCCCTGCTGTTGAATTTACCTTGGGTCAGAATGACAAGATCATTTGCATACCCGAAGTTTCATATCCTTCATTGTCAAGCTTTACTCGTAGCTCATCCACGACGAGGTTCCACAGCAGAGGGGACAAAACTCCACCCTGCGGACATCCTCTTTCGACCCAAGCTACCAGTGTCTCTTCCATGATGATATATTTTACTTTCATATCTGTTAGATATTTAGAAAACAATAGGTTTCTATACCTCCTCCTGGTGTTTCTATTACTTGTATTCTGCTTACGTAAAACTCGTTTTAATATTGTAAAAAATACTGTCGTCACGTTGGTACAGTACGAAAATCGATAAGCACCTTAGTGGTAACGAGTTTTGGTGATGAAAAGTATAATTTACTATTGAAACAAACCTACATGATGTATTCTCAAATGAATATAGGTTTTTACTCGAAACATCTACATAAGTTTATTTCACGTATCTACTTTTTTTTATCTTACCTCTAAACTATTTCAAAATAATTTTGAGTTTAGTTATGCTCATACAAATTCCTTCAACTTTCTACTTGCTTGTTGCAAAGTGTATTATATATTTCCGATGTACTATAAGGTTCAGCCTTATGGCCTTTTCTTTTTGCTTTCCATATTAACGATTTTTCATAATAGTAGGCAGCTGTTTACTTAAGAAATAGGAGTCAGCGTTGCTATAATTTTGTGGCATATACGATTATTTATCCTAAATGAGCATACCAATTCTTCAGTTTGGTGTGTGAAAAGATAAAGTGTCTCTTAAAGATTTGAGTGCACGATATTTTTTTCTCGCAAAATCAGTTATATTGTTTGTTGGGCAGTTAGTATTTAAATAATGTCTTATTTACCGATAGAGCTACTAGTTAGTATGTTTAGTCGAACGGATTCAACTAGTGGCATTATTTGGCTGTCAGTAGCTTTCAGTTCAAAATGGATACAGTGCAAATTTTTATATAACAAAAAAAAAAACTGGTTTTAGGTGATTTTCTTTTTTATTAACATGCTTTCAAAAGTAAAATTCTAGATAATTTCTTTTATAAGAGAAATTGACAAAGATCTCTAATGCGCTGTTGCCAGATTCTTTGGTAATTACTAAAACAGTAACTACTACAGTAGTTACTAGTTTTGTAAATGACAATCTCGTATTTGTATTTCTTTGATCCTTAAATTCTCAATAAAAAAAAATGTCATGTTCAAAGATAACAGCTTGTGCCAAACAACACATTCACAACACCTTTCTTAGATATAATTTTTGTTTGTTTGTCAATTAACTGATTATTTTGATTCTTGTCCACCGATTGCCCTAAAACGGCTATTCCAGCAAAGTATAGCTTCGTAAGTATAACATTTTTTTATTGAGAATTTTGGGACACCCAAATTACTTTGAGAAATACGACGTCGCTAATTACAAAAATATTATTTCAGTAGCTATTGGAATATCTGGAAGCATTGATTGCAATGGGGGTTATTTGTAATTTTTTGTTAGTTAAGTAATTCGTTGCAATTTTGCTTTCTGAAGCGCTGATTTGCCATTTCAAATACATACAAACATTAGCTTGCGACAAGTTTGAAAAAGACAGTAAGTGGTTTGCAAAAGTCCTTTTTTACCTTTGCAAAAGGTTTCTAAAAGCATTCTATTAGTTCTGAAAGTATTGTATTATTCCTTCTTTGGATGGTACTTACTAGTTTAGTTTCTACATTGATTTTTTTCCTTCAGGGATGCGCCCAAGTAAGCCTAGCTGATTTCAATCCGCAAAACGTCTCCCAAAAATGGTACAACATCCTCAGCCTACATTACATGGACCCGCCAGAAGATGTAGCGTGTGCCACGTCTTCACGGGTACCCTCCTATCACAACAACGAAGAATCACCCGAACCATCTACGGCCTTGAAGGAGAAGACGCCCGTTGATCACGAGGTCATCAACTATCGCCATCACCAAGCGCACCAAACGGCCCTCCTCAAAGAAGAGAGTTCCGACGATTCCACAATAATTTCTTCACAAACGTCGACGTTGACGCGAAACCAAGATTGCGAGAGCTTTCAACCAAAGATGAACATGTTTGAGGAGCTAGTTAATTGCCTTGGTAACGCTGAAACGTATGACAGCGAAGACAGCGACGAGGAAGAGGAGGAAGAAGAGGAAGAAGGCGATGAGGAAGAAGGTATAACAGTTGAATTCAGGCCGAATGACCGATTGGAAGTGGTGGTCGAGGATTGCGATCATGAGAATATGGATGAGAAGTATTTGGACAAGCAAACGAACACGGAATGCGCTTTCTATCCCGAGCACGCTAAACAAATGAAGATCAACGCGAATTCCACGGAGGATAAGAGCTTGATCAAGAGGTCACAGACGTTTTCGCCGGCAGTTTCGAAGAACCACTACATCTGCAAGTTGAATAGAAGTGACAGTGATAGCGCGATGCCTTTATATCGTAAGGGCAACAATCCTTTCCAAAGAAACGCCGTGGAGCGAAGATCGTTGCGGTTCAGGAAGACGTCCGGATCGCTAGCGACTTTATCGACGAGTAAATCGCAGCAGAGCCATCTACCGACGACCGCTAGAACGTCGCTGGATTTGGAATTGGATTTGCAGGCGCAACAAACGAGACTACACCTGCTGAACACCGAGTTGAGTCGACTGAGGGATCTAAAGCAGAAATTGGAGGTGGCGAAGGAACGCGGCGATACAGAACTGGCGAGTTGGGTGTTGGAAGACAAGCAATTCCAGAATTTGGTCGCCCAAGCCGAGAACGACAAGCAAACGAAGACTCCCGAGGAGAAGAAGGTCGAGAAGATGTTGAGGAAGGTATCTCAGGAGATCTACAAGTTGAGAAAAACCAAAGCTGGGAATGGGAAACCGGATATTATCTCGTTTAGGTGAGTAAATCGTTATTTCTCTTTGTGAGTGTGGGAATTATTTTCTCATCCTTTTATTTAGGGAGAAGATGGCGTTTTTCACGCGAGTAAACACGAACATACCATTCCTGCCATCCGAACAAACCGCAAACGAAGAACCGGCGAACAAAGATGACAAGAAACAGTATTCAAACGAATGCCCGGAAGATGGATCCAAGACTGAGAAGAACGAAGCTTCCGAAGGCAAAAAAGAATACACAAGATACGACTACGTTGTAGATAGAGTATTAGGCGTGGAGGTCTGACCTGCTGTTCACGCTCACACGTTAAAAATCCTTTCCCGATCAAATCAATTCATTATTTTTTAATCATTTTGTAAATATTTTATTTTAGATAACTGTACTTTCATTTTTTTTTTTTTAATTATTTTTGGACGCGCATGCCGTATGTTTCTTCCACTTTATGCGTTGGAGTTTGAAGAATATGTAAATGTAAGTAAGTGTATTTAATTATGAAAGAGATGTTTTATATATTATATACATTAATATAAATATTAGTGGAAAAAATGTTTAAAAAAAAAGTACGAGAGATGTGTGTTGTATATTTTTGGAAGAAATATTTTGAAAGTTGTGATTCTGTGCCTTTTGAGATCTGAGATGATTGTTCGTAAATAATTAAAATAACGATAGTGAATAGATATAAATAATAAAATGAAAATATATATTTGTTGATTGATATCTCTTCCTACGAACTTATTTCTTTCTATAATACGTGTCGATTTGTTAATACTCACTCTGGTGTGTGTGTTGTAGTTAAAAATATCCAGGCTGTTTTTTTAATCATCAATTTTATGTAATCATCCTAAAGAGACACTCGGTATGTATATATTATGAGAAAAAATTACTCTTGACGACTTGATGTTTTCTATTTTTTAAATATACGTCTATAATAATATATAATATAGTAGCAGTTATGAATTGCGGCATTGTTCATTTCTTTTTTGTTTATAAACTACTACCTTTGTAACTACAATTATTTATGTATATTCTTCGAACGTATAATCTTTTTAGTACAATCTTTTTTTTAACTTTGTTACCAAACATTTTCTATAATATAAAAATGAAAAAAAAAAATAAAGAACAATCTTACTAGTTGACACATTCAAAGATTTATTTATATAGAAATATTGAAACGCTATACACGGATCTCCCGGATTTAATAATAAACAAAAGAAAATATAATAGATAAGTCTTTTTTTGTAATTTTGCAACATTGTTGGACGCACTTTTCTTGTTTTTGATAGAAGCTTATTACTTCCGGAAGATTTGGATGAGTCGTTTGTGTTTTTTTTTTTTTAAGTGGAGAAGAAATATTTTCTTTGACTATATTAGTCAAGGTATCTTTGTTATATTTAATCTTTATTTCTTAGCGTGTATGTTACTAGTGATTTTTTTTACCTGTATTATACTGTAAATAAGCTCTTATACATATTATATAGTATTAGATATGTTATATTGTAATATACAAAGTGGTATGTTTTTAAAAAACATTATAATGCATCTTCGTATATATATTGTTCTAATAAATATATTTAAATTAATATTAGGAATGTATTTTACTTTTTTTATTCCTTTTTAAAATATCCCATAGTGTTTCATTCAAATTGTAGCGCAAAAAGAGACTTAAAAATGTTAAAATGGATGTTACTAAATAACGAAAGATTTTAAACCCATACGATCTAGAAATAACTAATCTAGTAAACTATACAGAAGAGGTACTCACAAATTAAAGGGTTGACAAAATAAATAACTAGCGTTATGGATCATCTGGTAAGTGGCGCTTTAAGCAATATGAGAAGTATGAGAAGGGCATTACTTGAGGGACTAGACCTAGGGGAAAAAAGATAAGTAAGGAAAAAACTTCGAGCAATGAATTTGATTATTAACCAACCCGACCAGCAATTTTGCGCTCATTAAATCTCTCTAGTAGTTAAAACTTGAAAGTTAAATGCATTCAGCAAAGTATAAAAGTCGTAACCACGAGAGGAATAAGTAGATGTAATTAAAGTATAAGCATTTCAAAAACCGCCTTTTAACTCTGTCGATAACAAGATGATTATGTACACTATCGGCCATTTAGTTATACAACTAGTAAATTACTGCTAACTAAAACGAACAGGGATTCGAAAGAAAATAAAAATTCTATTCTTAGACACAAAAATATAAACAAATAACACGAAGAAATTAAAAATAAACAAATAATAAATAAACAAAATATTCTCATTAAAATATCCCACTTGCCAAAATAACATGACTATAACGTCGTCTAAATGTCATCTTGTAACACGAAATGTTACAAAAATATATACAATGTACCACATGCAGTAACATTTCTACGACTGTTTAATGTCCGCTTAAGCGATGTTACGAAACAATATTTCCCAGTAATGTTAATACGAGGTCTTCGAGTAGCATTATTTTAACATGACGATTAATGTTGAAGTATAGCACTTCCGTAACATTTCTCATATGTTAAAGAGAAATATTGATGCAGTGTGGCAATTAAATGTTTCTATAAATATATCTACGCTAATGTTTCTATTAGGATCTTTTATTTACTCCAAAAGTTCTTGCTGCATTATACAAGAAACATGATGTTGAGGTTTATCGAGAGGTTATATTAATTAATATAAAACGGAATCTCAATCAGTCTTATTGAAATTCAATGTTAATATTATAATTTCATGTTACCCTCGGTAAACCGGCCCCCTCTGTTTATACGAATTTATCTTCACTTACTAAAATTACAATATTAACATTAAACATTAATGCCAGAAAAATATAATGGATAAGACATTTTTATGATATAACATTATAAGTCTTTTTTGTAGTTATTTTTGCAGATACATTAAAATGGTCAATCAAATATCATATACTTCTATGTAAAAACTAAATAGTAATACTATGAATAATATTATAAATAGCTATTTAAGTAAACGAAATACATTAATAAATACTTTAAAAAGTAAAATGCTGCTTACAGAAGATAATAAAGGCATTTATTGATTAAAAAAAAAGTACATTAAATTCCATTTTAATAAACTTCAGTATTAGAAACAGATTATGGGGTACATAAATTAACATGAATAGAATCTAAACAAAAACTCCCAACACATAAGAAAAACGCCCCGAATGCATTTTATTCCTTTGAAAATTTTGCTGTTTTTCCATCAAATCTTTGTTTAGAATAACGAAACCATTCCATGACAGTTATTTTGTATTCTGTATCTGTGAGTACAATATTTCTTCTAATTCTCTCTGAAATTAAAAAAAAAGACACCGTCAAAAACGGAGATCAGAAAATCTGTTTATAATTATTGTAAAATTTGTATTTGATCAAGAATTACTATCAATTCTAAGAACGACATTACGTGACATTGCTCATCCTTATACCACAACAGGTAGGTTTTACTATAACATATATAGGTTATGATATACATAATACATATCTGTCTTTAAAGATCTTCCATGAATTTGAAAGGATCGACATACCTACTTTAGCATTATAAATAAAACTTACCTATAATGTTGATTCATTATTGACGGAAATTTTTTCTCATCAAAATAATTGCGACGCACAATCCCAAGATGGTCCTATCCACGCCCTGTCCAGTCACGATTATCGTATATTGTGAAAGAGGGGGTTCACAGGTTCACGCCAACTCGTGTATGCGCGGTACGAAAAAACTTGTGATGGCAAGCGATACTAACTTTTACAAGTGCGCAGTGCGCAACCACAACCCCGCTAACATGATTATTATAGACTACAAAAAATGTTAAAAAATTTCATCACCATTATTTACTTTATAGAGAAAATTTGCTCCATTAGTTTTGTGTTTTCAAAATTCTAAATTTGCAGAAACATATGTATGTAGGTACCTATCTCACACTTTATCAAATGTAAATTTTGTAAATATGGCAATGTTACAACTAAATATTACCTCAACATTTCTGACAACAAAGTCTTTGTTTTTGAAACATTGTTTTAAAATATTTTTTCCTGATTACATTGAAATGTTACTGTAATGGCCTGAAATATTTCTATCATTATTTAATGTTACTGCAAAATTTCAGTAACATGTTTTTGTTTAACATCACTGTCTAGTAAATAATGTAATATTACTGGATTATCTGTAACATTACTTGCCAAGTGGGTATGCGTTTGCAATTTTCAATGCCATCAATTTTTACGAGACCCCGCACTGCTAAAACAACCCCAAACTATAATTGAACTATCACCGTGTTTTACTGTGGGAACGACATAATCGCTCAATATTCGTTCGTCCTTCGTGCGCGTTACAAAACTCATGCGCTTCTGCTCAAACACTTCGAACTTGGACTGGTCAGTCTAAAGAACATTTCTGAAATTTTCTGCGGTCCAATTTCTATGAGTTTTGACCCGTTGTAATCGTTTTTGGCGGTTCCCGCGACGGAACAATGGTTTCTTACCGCAACGCGACTGAATACACAGGCTTCCCTTAAGCGGCGTTTAGGTGTTAAAGATATCGGTTGTTCGCATCCCCTATTCATTTTCGCTGCGATTTCGGCCGGCCGTCAGTCACCGATTTCTCGTACTTAACACTTTAAGGCATCGATCTTCCGCGAGGGTTGTTATCCGTGACGGACCTGGGCGATTCCGGTCTTCAAATGTTCCGGTGCCTCGGTAGCGACGAATAGTGTAATGGATTGCAGAGTTTGTCACTCCGCGCATGATACAATCCTTAAACATTAAAATTTTCTAATGGGTAAGCAATTCCATTTTAAATAATAAATAAATAGAAGTAAGTTAAAGCCAATAAAAAAAAAAATAGGTGCAAAAAAACGCGTGTTACAATTAGTGGCGGCTCGTGAATACGTCACTGAGGAGGCTGCGATTGCGACATTGATCGAAGTTCTTTGTATAACTTCCTTACATGGGGTATATCGCACGATAGCATACGAACAACTTCGCTCATTGTTGTAACCTCCTCAGTGACGTATGCACGAGCCGCCCCTGGTTCATTGATTAGAGAAGAATAGAACTAGATAGGAGAAGTACATATTTTCGCATACTAAAATAATGGCACAGATATGGGGTGACTGTAGATGGGTGCCCGTCCCGGGAAATAGTAAAACTTGCTCAGGCAAAATGCATATCCGCGAGGTTATTGCAGATTGCATACTAGCCAACTATGGCAGGCGCATTTGGCATTTGTTTTGTGTTCTGCATTGACGTGAGATTTATAGTGCTTTTATGCGAATAAAATCTGTTTTTATTTCCAGTTGCTTTCGGTTATATTTGTTCTTAAATTAATTGTGCATCCATACATATATCTTTGAATATTGAATTAGTATTAAAGTGCGATGTTACAGTGATTTCTTTGAATGATATAACCAATGTTGTTTCTTTTTAAGATATCCTGAAGATTTACCGCAGGTTGTCCTGTTATTTCAGGAGATTGCTTGACGAACTTTTGTAGGGTAGAATTATATACGCAGTAATAATTTAGTGAGTAATACAGATACCATACTTAAATACTTGGTAACGTGCTTTTTTATAAAATCAGTTTCAGGATTCGGTTTTGTATATAGTAGTATAAGTAGTTATAAGTATACATGCTATATCCACTCATTCAACTAACAGGAGGACAATTTGTAAAACGTTAAGAAAATATTAGACCAATCGATTCCGGATTTAGAAAATCATATTTATGACCAAGCTATGCTAGAAGTTGTACATAAAAGGCAACTTATTTACCACATTACCAGTGAATACAGCTATATACGTTTACATAGCTGGTGCAAACAACAAACGTCGCGTCGTAAGCAAATGAGAATGTTGTACGATAAAAATATGCTAAATATATTTGATTTTGCAATCAATAAACTATAACTATAGCTAAGTTTTGTATTTTTCTTTTACTGAACCTTGAGTTTCCCTAAATTACTAAAAATTAAACACAATTGAAATCACATGTTTTATTATATTTGAGAAGCAATTGGAAGATTACAAAAATCGCATATTTTACTTAATGTGTGGTATACGCGTTAACAAGCACTGGAGCATGTTGAGTTGTACGATATCCCGACATGCATTTCCCTATATTTGTGCAGTTTTTAGCGACAGCTTCTCCTAGCTAGTTCTATTCTTCTCTAATTAATGCCTTGGTTACAATGACTGTTATAATACTCGTACTTTGAATCAAACTTGTACTCTTACACAGCGGCCGCTGGTGTAGAAATTCGATGGTTGTAATAGCTCTCGTAAAACGTATGCATCAGCCGTCACTGTTCTTATTACAGCAGACGTATTATACAGGATGATTCTTAATATATGCGACAAACTTTAAGCGCTGATTCCTGGGGTTATTTTGATCATAAAAGTTCATAAGAACATATGTCCAAAATAAAATAAAATAATTAGTTCTAAAGTTGTACAATGTTTAACAGTAAGTTAACATAATAAATTAACAAAATAATTAGTAAAACAAAATTAACTTATACTAACTGTTGAAAATGACCGCCCCCAACTGCAATACAGGCTTCTATCCTCCGTCGTATTGACTGGCGAGTCCGTTCTAAAATACCAGGAGTATTTCGAATTGTTTGAAAAGCTGCGATAATACGATTTCGCAGTACATCGACATTTTCAATGGGAGTCGTATAAACTAATGATTTAAGGTGACCCCAGAGAAAAAAGTCCAAAGAATTTAAGTCTGGAGACCGAGGAGGCCACGATTGTGGACCTCCCCGTCCTATCCACCGATCTGGATACGTATTGTCCAAAAACTCGCGAGCAACTAAACTAATATGCGCTGGAGCACCGTCATGCATAAAATACATTTGTAATCTTAATTGCAACGGAACTTCTTCCAGCAGTAGGAGTAGCTCCTCTTCAAGAAATGGTATACCTCGCCATTTAACCGCATCGGTAAAAAATGTGGACCTATCAAGTGATCTCCAACAATTTCGGCCCACACATTGACAGAGAATTGATGTTGATGACGGGCATTCACTAGTTTGTGCGGATTTTCTTGGGCCTATATGTGATTATTATGAAAATTAATAATCGCGTTTCTAGAGAAAGTAGCCTCGTCGGTGAAGAATATTTGAGCCAAATAGTCAGGATTTTGTGGGATTTTGTGTTGCATTCATTGACAAAAAGCCACTCTTTGCGGAATATCTGCCGGCAAAAGTGCCTGCACTCGTTGAATGTGATGTGGATACAACAGTTGATCCTTTAATATTCTCCAAACTGTGGCCTGACTAATATTTAAAAGCAAACGCAATTTTTCTGGTGCTTGTAGAAGGATGTTCCTTAATTTCATTTAGTACCATTTCTTCAACTTGTGGATGGGTGCCCGTTATCAGTTGTCCGTTTTTTAAAATTTCCCGTTTTACTAAGACGTTGGTGAAGACGGGCAAATATTGAATGATGCGGGGTGATACGGTTCGGGTATCGTTCTTCATAAAGACATCTAGCAGCACGCGAATTTCCATTGGCAAGACCGTAAACGAAATGCATGTCACACATCTCAGCATTCGTGTAATTCATTTTAGAAAGCAGAAACTGGCAATAAACCGAATGAATACTCTGACAACTATTGACAAATATTGAAATGATAAATAAACAATTCCCTCTCAACACAATAGTTTTTGAAGAACCAACTGTGATATTATATCGTGTTAGTCATACTTCATAATTTATTATTAGGCATTCAATAACTTTAAACCCAAACCGTTTTGGACATATACTCATATGAACTTTTATGATCAAAATAACCTCTGGAATCAGCTCTTAAAGTTTGTCGCGTATATTGAGAATCACCCTGTATAACTTTTTCCATAATTTAATGTGTGTTTTTTCTGTTTTTGTTGATCTTAGTCGCTTAGCCCTATTCTACACTGAATATTCCAGATACGCTACTATTTGAAGTACTATAAACGTCAAATAAATTGGCGAGCGGTGGGAGTAAGTCGGGCAGCATTAGAAATAGTAGGAAGCGTGACGTTGACGTTGAACCTACATCTCAACTAGGGTGTGAATCTGCGGTTCTATACCCTTTCATCTTTGATAAAGCGGCGCGATCCAGCCGCTGCGCTGGGAGTGGGTGTTTGGAAGTAGCTTGGGTAAGTTACTCTTGAGAGGTAGCGGGAAGCCAGGTGCAAGAAACCATTGGCGTATATTTCAATGTTTACGTAATAAATTTATATTTTATTCCATTTATGCTTCATTAAAATATTAGAATTTCTATTCTATTGATCCATTTTAACAACTTTACTTCTGACACAGAGAACTGCTTATCCAGCTGCGTAAAAGAAGTTGCCGGCATTCTTCTACAAAACTTGCAAACGTAAGATTAGTTAGTTGGTTGACATCAGTGTAAAATTTACGTTTATTCGTGTGAATTATTTATGGAAAGTACACACTGGTGTGAGTCAACGAATAACCTTTAATTTTGCATACATATGTATCGATTTCCCAGTCAAATTATGTTTTTTTTATATTTACTTGAGTTTCAGCAATTCCAATTTATTTCATATTCATTTATTTATGGCCTCGATGTTTCGATCAATTTTTCCACCGTGCAGAATAGGTTACAAAAAGGATAAACAAAGATAAAGAAAATTAAACAAGGCGATACCTACATATTTGTACATACAAAGTCCTGCAAACAGTGTGAGTTCAAAATTATTATTTTAAAATTTAAAGGTCGCCGTCGCGTCGCTGTCATGAATAATTGATTACGAAATAAATTGAAATTGCTCAAGTCAGACGCTGGTTTTCTTTCCTTTTTCTCTGAACAGCTATACTTTTTCGTCTTCACTACCATCTTGATTGCGATTATAAAAACATAATTTTGTTAAAAAGTCATTGAAGTACATCGTATGTTAATTAATTCGTGCCATTATCTTTTGAAAATCACGTGACGTTTTGTCTATATATAACAACGTCAATGTGCTATATATATCAATACGCGGATTCATACAGTGTTAAATAGTAAATTACAAATTATTAGAGATATGTAATCTAAAAGAATGTTCTTCACCGGAGATGAAAAAAATTATTTAAAATAACTTGTATTACTTTATCTTCTTCTATCTTGTAGTATTTTATCATTCAAAGAAAAACATAAAATATATCTTTTACCAGAATCGAGCCACTAGCATAAAAGCGTAATGCAACACGTAATTTTAGGATTGGTGATATAGGCAAACTACGGTTGTTCATTGCTGCTTCCAGAGGATATACCAAATTTAACAAAATATGTTGAATTGTTTGCCTTGAGAAACGGTATCGTTGTAATAGCTCATTGTTGTTATATTTTTCAAGAGGGTTTTCCATTATTATATATCGCAATATTATATTTCTATAATATTGCGATTTATATATTGCAATTTGTATTTGCACTTTTTTTACCTTGGCATACGTTCATAACCTTCATTTTCTACATTCTCTATAAATTCGTAAAAGTCATCTATTACAATTGCAAAGAATATAAAAAAAGAGAATCACAAAAAAAATGCTTTAGGATATATGTAATTATGTATTATCTACGAATATATGTATAGATAAGGTAGCTGTCAGCGCACCTCACGAGTTACTCACTTTTCATTCAACTATGAGTTCTACTTGAGGTGCAGATGAGTTACTAATTGTTTAAGAATTCGAAAAACTGAGGAATTGACGCTATAAGGATGAGATGAGGATGAAGAAGCCTCAAGGAGCGTTTAAGAATTTACCTCTTAAGGTAGGATTTTATGTATTTCTGTAGCATCTGTGAAGTTATCTGCAAGCCTGTAAGCATCTAAAATATATAGTTACAGACTTGACCATAACCTTATATAACCTTATAGGCCCTACAGACAAGGAACATGCAACCAAGAACGGACACTTAACAAATTTTGTTAGCTGGAATCGCTATCTTTTTTGAGTACTTCCTTAGCCAATAGAAAATCAAGTTCTCCCAAGGTCATTTCACGGTTTTGTTTGAGGTTATCACGCATATACAAACGAATTAACAGCTGATGAGGAACATGTCAACCTAACAGTAGCAAATTTTGAATGCGTGCGCGGAATCGCCATCTTTTAGCATTTAGTCAATAAAAGTAAATTAGTGGACTGAAGGCCACGAATTTTTTGCCCGGCAGATCAAAGGTGCCGACGCTGAGTGTCCGTTCCTGTTGAGATATTCCTTGCTACAGATGTGCATAGAATCCCGCCATTATTCTCGGAAGCACTGTCAATTTCCTAGCATCAAAATTTCTTTTCTATTTTCATTCCAAAATTAATATTTGCTTGCCCAAAAATAGTGTGGGTCATAAGGTCAGAAACTCCTTTAAGGGCTGCTCTACTCCACTCATGCTCGTAAAACTGTAATTTCTGGCCTAGTGATACAAATAACTATTTTTAAAGTTTACTGCAGCTTCTAGAAATCCATATTAAGCGTATTGCATTTAAAAAATGAAAATTCAAATGCAGACAGAGATTACAAATGCAGAATTACCAGCATTCGTAAAGAGTGTACGAATGCTGGTAATTCTGTATTATAGATTCTCAGAACAATTTGTACACTTCTTTGCCAATCTGTCACTGATGTTTACCTATGCGTGTCATGGAGCCACTAATCGAAAATTCCTGCATACGCTACTGTCCACGGAAGTTTGGCCAAGTAACAAACGTTTAAGAAATCAAAAAATAAATTTCTTTGCTTCGGTGTAAGATTCCTGTTCTCGAGTACAAAAAAACAACCCCAAACTGTAACTGATCCGCCATCGTGTTTAATCTTTTGGTACAATAGATTCGAGAAGCAATCAACACTCCTACTTGACCAGACACTTTGAATATCGATTCATAGGTCCATAACATATTCTGCCAATCTTACACCGTCCATTCCCGATGTTCTCGAGCCTTCCAAAGCGCCTATTCCTGATATGTTGTCAAGATGTATATATGAAATACGGATGATATACTCAGGGCTTTTGATCAAGGTATGGTGACAATTCTTGTTTTGTTGGATTATTCCAAAGCATTGAATACCGTGAATCATGCCGTACTTATGAATGTTTTGAAGATACGAGGTTTTAGTAAAGACGCATTAAATTTGCTGGGTAGCTTTCTGTCAGAGTGAACATAATCTGTAAAATTAAATAATAATATTTCATCTCCTTTAGTTCTTAAGCAGGGTGTTCCAGAAGGCAGCATTTTAAGTCATATTCTCTTTTATCTTTATTACAGACCATCTGCAATATGCCAAAGCACATTTCAATGTAGATAATTGCCAAATATATTACTCTTTAAAGCATCAGATTAGGCTGCAGCGGTCCAGCGGTTCCACTACATATGCCTTACGGATTAACTCTGCCAAATCACAAGGTTATGGTCTTTAGAAACAGTCAGCAAATCAATATGCTAAAAGATTTAATCAAAATTACGAAACATATAATACATCTAATGAATAGGTATGCTATGTATTACAGCAGATGGAGGTGTCATCTACGATACCGATCCCGAAATAACAGATAGTATTTCCAATACTGTCGCTATTGGTGAGCAGGTTTGTCACGAATTCAAGGGGACCAGCATCGCAGATAGCATATTCATTAGGCGCGTTATATAGCATATCCATTAGATGTACTATTTGGATATCTAACAGACGGACATTTGGAGATGTAAGACACATCCATGTGAATGTCTGTAACGTCTAACGGATGTTATGGATACCCACAAACAATATCTAGTGGATGTATGGTAAACATTTTGTGCTCTGTGGGATATCCATTAGATGTGTTACATAGCATCTCCAATAGGCGGACATTTGGAGATCTATGAGACATCCATAGAATGTCTATGATGTCTAATGGACGTTCTGGATGTACATAAAGGATATTGAATGCTAGACATTTTGAGCTGTGTGGGACTCGACAGGCTCTCTCCTCACGAAATACGAAGACCAACACTTGAGCTTGTATTTTGAATGCGAATGGCCACTATTTCGAATATTTATTATAATTTATTTATTATTTTCTTCTATTCTTCCACTCATTTTCTGTGTATAAAAAGAAATAAATTGAGAATTTCTTGATTTGTATAAACATTATTATTGTTATCCATTTTAATTTTTTTAGGCAATGATATTAAGGCACTTAATGGGTAATTATTAATTCACAATTGCGACTTTGACAGTAATTCATTGAGGACGCGTGTTTTTCATGACACACTGGGGGTGCATTTAAAAAAAAATCGTAATTATCTCTTAAACTATCAATCTTAAGTACAGGAGATGTCGGATATAAAAGATGAAAAATTAAACGCTGAAGACAATTAAGTAATAAAGTATGAGGGGTGCCATTTGAAAAGAAAAATAGATATGATTCTTTAAAATTTCAAAAAGTTAACGTGCCATAGTAAAGTAACCAAACAATATCGATAGCTGTTTACGGCGCCAAAACATATTCCAACATGTTGTTTAAGCATATTCTAGATCCTAAATTGATATCCCAAAAATCAAATTTTCTCTGATTTTTTGAATAAATGTCTGTTAGAGCAGAATCCCATAAATTTCTACCGAACGGTCTCTCTGCGACACCCTGTATATCTGGTATTATATCATTAAAAAATCACATTGTCAATTTAAATCTTTATTTCATATATAAATATTAAGATTAAAAATCCAAGATAAATAAAAATAAAACAACAAAATATGTATCTGATACCTTATTTTTTTAGTATCACAAAGGTGGTGGAAAAACAGAAAATAATCTTATTATGCAATAATCATATATGTTGCTTACGCCTCACGATATACATCAATGCATTTTTATCCTATATAGTTTACTTCATAATAACTATGTATAAAACTATGTATTTTACAGTAAAACAACAATTAGTAATCCGTAATGGTAATAATATCAATATGTTATTGTTATATTGTGGGAATGCAAATTGCATAATTGCAGACATACGTGTATCGAATGTATTTACAAGTCATTAATTATAAACATTATTCTGGGAAAATATACCCATTTATATTCTCTTTCATATTTACAAGTTTGCGTTTGCAAGAAAATTGGTCAGCACAAACATTAAGTAGACAGGTAATGATTGATGATAAAATGGCAGTTATATTATATAAATTGCAATAGGGTAAAAATTCTTTTGTTTTTAAAATTGAATTTTTATTAATATACTTAAGTGTTGTATTTACAGTTTTGTCCCAATAAAGCTATATTTTCTTTTTAATTAAATATAAATGAGAAAAAGTGATTATTCTGAAATAATAATTAACTTAAGTAAAATAAAATATATAAATATATTCTCTAAACATTTTAGCCATTTTTGTTTTGAAAATGGATAAAAGAATCGTGTTATTTTTAATACAATTCATTATATAAAATAGTGTTTGAAACACTTCCTTTATTAATTTATTCAATTAAAAAATAAAATTATATAACACAGCTTAAATTTGGACGGAATTGTTACATATACTTACATATATAATATGAACGATATTACACTGTAATAAAAAATGTTAAAAATGATTGAGATCTAGGTCAAATCAACAGCGCGAATTTTAAATTTTAGGTATTTATGAAAATAATCTGTCAAATTGCAAATGTCACTTGAGTTGTACGTATTGCGGTTTTTATGATCTTATCTCAAACATTTTTTTTTAATTACACATAATTAAATACTTTTTTTTTCATTTTTGACTGTTGTTCTTTCAGGTAGCATTGTATTTTTGTAATCATGAAGTATCTATATGTTTAGCTTAAGTTAGAAATCAGTTCTTGCAGTGTTGCCTAACCGTACATGCGCATTCTCATCGTAAAGTGAAACGGAGTGACAGAATAGATAGAAATAGATATATATTTAGCTGATTTTTTATTTTTGATAGGTATGTTTAAAAAAAAAGTTACACGTGACTTCAAAATTGAATTCTGACCGTCTTTATTAAATAATTTTTTTGAAGGTTAGGTCATTCAGCTTCACTTTTTTCCGATTCATTGCATACTTTCTAAATTTGCCACTATACTAGTGTTCACGTGACGAGTCAACACTAATTTATTCCCATATGTTGCAACATGTACGCCAGTTACTGTATCAGCAAGACCATGTAAGTATCATGTATACAGGGTGGCCATCGAGGCATCTGAAGTACTTCGTACATAAATTCAATGACTAATTTTGAGTTAAAACGATTCTATTCATTTTTCGCGAATTCCTAACGTTGCATGAAATATCATGGTTTTTACTTGGCAGATGGATAGATTCTTAAAAATGTGTTTAACGTGTTAAAATTGTGCAAATGTTCCATAGCGATAACAATTCACTGTAAAATGTGTCGACTTTTATATCGTGAATATAATTGTCGTGAATTTAATTGTCTTACTGAACTGACAATTCGCTACGTAGCAAAAAAAATCAAAAACAGTACATTCACCTGCTGTGAGTGTGGCTGAAGACCAAGAATTTTCGATTTGTTACGGTTCACAGGCATTGGACCTTTCTTATGAATTCCTTTGATGCATTTTGCATAAGGACTTCCACTTAAATCTCTAGCAAATCCAGTTAATACGAAAATTGAAGCCAAAGGCTCAGGGACAGCGAAGAATTTACGGATTGGGTATTAGAGGAATGAGAAGTCGATGTTAATTTTTCGAAGATGTTCTCTCTGATGAGACATATTTCCAATCCTTCGGGTGTGTTAATAAGCAAAACTGCCGCATATAGGATGAGGAAAATCCTCAGATGATACATAAGAGATCATTGCAACCCCAAAGAGTAACCAAATGCGAAATTAGGCATTGTTTTTTAAAAGAAAAAAGCAATGAAACTCAAACAGTAACAGTTAACGGTGTTTTGGCACAAAATCAATGAGATTGATATTGAGCACGTGTGATTCCAACAAGACTTCCAACAAGACTTGACAAGACAACTTGGCACATGTTGCGTTTTGCTTGAAAAGTTTATAGGACGCATTATACCAGGTAAAAAAAAACATCCGCCATGTTAATGTTATAGCCGGGATAGCCTCAAAACTTACGATAAAATCATTAAAGATTTTCTCGGAATAATTAATTGCTACAGAATATTCAGAGGCAAACATTTAAGCGACATCATTTTTCATAATTAATAAAAAATAATGTTACATTTTGTTGTTTTTTTTTTGGAAATACAAGAGAACTGGAATTAGATCACCTTCATAAAATTCAAATTATTAACATTTTGTTTTTATAATTATTAAGTGTCTCATTGGCAAAATAAGATATTGTAGTAACCATATTTGACTTTTCTATAGTAATGGGTTCTTAGACGTGATCCAAGTAAAGGAAGTAATAAATGCTTTAATATATATATTTTTTTGTATGTTGTGCTGGAGGAATGCGTATCACTTTTATACCATAATTATATATGCTTAGTAAACATCCAATCAACAATTAGAAACTTGATTCAGCAAAGACACGACTGTCTTCCAAGCTGAGGTTGCTGCAATCCATCGCTGTGTCCGAGCGATAGAAAGATGTACCGAGCCAGGTAAAAGCGTCGCTATCTTCTCTGACAGTCAGTTCACACTTAAAGTGATTAGCTCCACAACCGTGGACTCTAAGCTGATTGGGGGCTGTGTAAGCTCCCTAAATGAGGTGGGCACCCAAAGGAAACTAACCCTGGCCTGGGTCCCTAGCCACTCGGGCGTGAGAGGATATGAGGCGGCGGACGAGCTGGCCAGGCGAGGTTCGTCAAGGCCATTCGTTGGAGCCGACCCCTCTTTCGGCACTACCAAATCGCAAATTAAAAGATCCATCAATGAATGGATACATAATCAGTCCAGGGAGTGGTAGCAAGAATCACCGGGACAAAGACAGCTAAAGTGTTCTTAAAGGCGCAGAGGCCTGAATTCACGAGAGATCTACTGAATAACGACAGGAAGACTGTCAAAATGATCTTAGGTCTGCTGACTGGTCACTGTAGACTAAATAGGCATATGTACAACATAGGCGTGGTAGATGATGCAACCTGCAGATACTGTCAAGAGGAGGAAAAAACACCAGTTTATGTGCTGTGCACATGTGAAGGCCTGGCGAGGACAAGGTTTCTAGTAATGGGGGAGGAGAACCCCCACAGCTAGTAGCTACTTAAAGAAGCTGCTCTCAAAGGTGATAGGCCTAATCAAGAGGGCAAATTTAGAGTGCGTCCTCTAAGAAAAAGGGTATCACAATAGATCTGAAAAAGTCGCGGTGAAATAGGTCCATAGACCACCCCAGTCCTAATCTAATCTAATCTAACAATTAAGAATGCCAAATACAATTTGTATAATATAGAGTAATGTAATCATTTATTTAATTAAAATTCTTTTATTTTACTATGTTAAACTCCCTCTGTCGGGTTGCAATTTGTATATGTTGTTTGGGTGGCAACATATAAAAAGACATTCAAATATTGACTTAAATTTTTGGCTTACTTGAGGGACGTCTAGATCGTCAAAAAACTACAGGTAATCATCATCGACAACTACCACAACATATTCAGAATTCAAAAAATACATCACATTAATGAAAATAATTCTTTTTTGCTTTTCTCCTCAACTTTCTGAGATTCAAAATTATATACAAAGCTATTTGAAAAAAAAAATATGTATTAGCCGAATGCAAGGATCGATTTCATTAGCTTATCCGGCTAATATAGCCTTTGAACAACAAAATGTGTCCAGTTTTCTTGAAAAACGAACTACATCTACTAGCTAAAGATATACCTTTTTAAATCAGAAGAACGATGTTGTTTTTACATGACGGCCGGTTATAAACTACGTGCCAAAAAAAATTGCAATACCATGAAGGAGCTGAGTCACAAAGCTGAGATTTTGGCAAGTTTCAAGTAGCAAATCATAGCAATTGGAAAAAAAATACCAACAATCAGCAAAAAATTATCATTAAAATTTCACATCGCCACGATTATTTATGCTCTGCGAGGCATGTTCTGAATAAGATGAACAATGGTATTTTGTGGAATCTCATCCCAGGCTTGCTGTAGATGACGAAGAAGTTCCGCAAGGTGTTTGCTGCTTGTGGTAAACGCCTTATGTAGCGACCCATCATATCCCACACATGCTCGATCGGGTTTAAATCCGAATCTACTTCCTCTTCGTGTTTGAGTTCTGACAGATGATTATTAGTGACTTTGCAAATGCAGCCAATTGTTTTGTTAAGATTTCAGCTTTGCGACTGACCTCCTTCGAATTTTTGGCACATAGTTTAGAATAATGTTCTCAAAGAAGAGTATCCAAATCGATTGAGAGGTCGTGAAGCTCCCACTGCTTGGCCACCGTGGTTTTCGGATATGAACCCAAGAGTAGATTCACCTATTTAACGGGAAAACCTAATAATCGGGAGCAACTCATTCAAAAAAATCGTGCAGCGTTTTATGAGGGGGAAAAACAATATGGAAAACTAAAACTGGGAACGAGAACTCCGACGGAGAATTAAGTTATGCATTGCATAAGGCTTTGGTGATACTTGCATGGCATTATGTTTTTATTAAAATAAACTAATTTGTTTTAAGCCTTTTAGTAATTTACTTTAGCTTTAAACCACGATATTTGAAAAACTGTTTGGAAATGGGGAAAGTGAATATAATCATTTTTGCTTAAGATCAGTCATTGGATTCATATACGAAGTATGTATCTCGGATACCTCGACGGCCATCCTGTATGATTTAAGTTATTAATTTATTTTGATTTAAACCGATTTGCATCACCATAATTTAAGTATGTATATATCAGATATATTATAATTTTTACTATCATTTGTAGATAACAACAGTCAAAAAATCTCTAAAGCTATAAGAATCAAAATACGGACGATATATTTAACAACAATTGTTTTTTTTTTAATATGTTACATTCGACATAAATAAAGCACACTTTATACTTAAAAATCTAAAAGGGTTTCTTGTCTCTCTATCTTACATTTCTATGAGAAAAATATATTTATATTTCTTTATCCTTCTTACCGAACCTTAATAAAAATAAATCTTACAAATAGAATAAAATCCCGCGGGGCGAAACAACAACTACACATCGGTGCTGTGAGTCTGTATGCGGACCTTTTTCACGCTGCCGTTGCGAGAGAACGTCGGGGAGGAGCCGGAAAATCCCGGATTCTGTATGCCCAGTCCGTCTGCCGGCTTCTTCTTCAAACTAGACCTCGCGGGAGCTTTCGGTAACGTGAACGACGATCCGTTGGACCCTAGCGTCGTCGAGGTGGTATTTACGGAGTTCATGCTTCCGTTGGTGGTGGTGGTGGAGGCGAGGTAAGGTTTACCGCTGGAATCGGTCATCGATATTTCGCCACCTACGCAACAGAGACGGAAGAGGTTGAAATTAAAATAGGTGCAGCAGCGTGCGCGAATGGGGAGGAATTGAATGCGCCACGGTTGGTCGTGGCGAATTGTCGTATTAAAATTGCAAATGCGGCAGTCTGCTGCATCGGTTGCAGTTTCGGATATTGAAAAAAGCGTCGGTACGATAAACGAAACCCATTAATTATTTTAGTTTGACTTGATGCCGATGTTGCCGATAATGGCTGAGCGTACAAATGGTCATTTATTTATAAAATCAAAAATAAATGTTCAGCCGCTGCTAATTTTAGGATGGCATAAATGCAATCTCAACTACAAATTATAATCTATACTTTATACAATATATAACGGCAGTTATACAGCGTGTTTCACCAGCAGAGAATTTCTCTCTAACTCGTAAACAGTGACAGATAGGAAAAAAGTCTTTTTTATAAATTGTTGTAAGATTATAATTTTTTATAACGCAAAATTATCGGGATGTGTACAGGGTGTTTCGTAACCTCGGTACATCCTTCAACTTTCTTTTTTTTTAAATACAATACCCCCAATATTATTTCATTTTTAAAAGTGCTAGTGAATCAAATTTTGAAATATCTTAGCACACTGAAAAAAGATATTGCATTAAGTGAAAAGTTTTATAACTTTTGGTTTTTATGATGTTAAACGAAAAGCATACCTTTTCGCAGAAAAACGTTCATTTTATTTGAAAGTAGCGCGCTGTTTTGCCGGAAAACTATTTTCTTCTTAAGTATATTTGCTTTTGGACGAAAAGTAACCGTAATTTAATTAAGTGGGATGCACCTTAGTTTTGATTAATACTATACAGGGTCGCTAAAAAGTATGGATACAGTTAAATATTTTCAGAACGATTTAGCAGAGCTCGTTGGAATTTGGCATACAGTTAGAAGTGTTTAAATTCTATCATCTGAGATTTCTTTCAATTTTCTACCATCATTTATTTTGAAAATACAAGGCTAACTTGATTTTTTTTTAAATGGCATGGGTAGTCAAATTTGATATTTTTAAAAAGAGCATTTTTTTCTGAATTCAGTAATGTAACACATGCCCCCTTTTATTTTTATTAAAAGGCAAAAAAAAATTAAATTCAAAAATTTAATTCTGGAAAAATAAAACTCAGTTAGCTTTGAAAATGCTGTTATTGACGATGTGTCACTTGCATATTCGCCAAAAATTAAACTTGTGTGCAATAATTTGTTTACCAATGGTACATTTAAGTGAAACTGAGCGTATAGAAATTCTCATGATCGTTGGTTATGGCGACAGAAAACAAAATTGTGCTCAAGTAGTGACTCTTTTTAATGAAATTCATCCAAACCGGGAACCGATCTCCAGGACGACGGTTTCAAAAACCTTACAAAGATTTCAAGAAATTGGTAGCGTTACAGACCGTGCAAGACCTGGGCGACCTCGAATTATTACCAACGAAGAAAATTCTGTGAATGTTATGTTGGATGTGGTAGCAAATCCAAAAAATTCAGTACAACAGTTGGCGTTGAACCACAACATGAGTAGAGGATCCATACAAAAAATAATGAAACGCGAAAAATATCATCCTTATAAAATTCACTTGCTACAAGAATTAAGTGACGACGATTTTGACCGCAGAACCGAATTTTGCGAAACTATGACGCACAGAATACATCAGGATGGTAACTTTCTTAATCGAGTCCTATTCTCTGATGAGTGAACTTTTTGTCTAAATGGATATGTTAACCGCCACAACTGTCGATATTGGTCTGACAGAAATCCGCATTGGATGGAGCAGGTTCATACGCAGCATCGACAGAAAATTAATGTTTGGTGTGGCATTATTGGTCGGAATATCGTAGGTCCTTTTTTCATTAACGGCAATTTAACGTCTGAAAGATATTTGCAACTTTTCAACACATATTGTTCCACGACTTAGGGAAATATTTCCAAACCACGGCAATCGAAATTGTATACCAACAGAAACCATATGGTTTCAACAAGACCGAGCACCGCCGTATTTTGGTCGTCAAGTGCGCGAATATTTGGATGAAACATTTCCCGGTTAGGGCGAAGGGGGGCTATTGAATGGCCAGCTAGGTCTCCTGATCTGACCCCACTTGATTTTTTCCTGTGGGGTCATGTAAAAATATCAAGTGTATGTCAACAGACCATTACAAATCGAAAACCTACAAGAACGTATAAGAACGAAATTGCCAGTATTTCTCAAATATATTGATTGATTCTTTGGCAAAATGTTGTTCAACGTGTTCATTATTGCCAGGAGGTAATGGAAATCATTTCGAACATCTTTTGAAACCTAAAAATTATGTAATTTCTTGATTGAGCTTCTTTTTATTAAAATCTGTTCTGTTTCAGTTAGATGTGTTATTTTTACAATATTAATAACTATTATTATTTATTTTTGGTCAAACTTCACACAGCAAAGAAGTAACGATAGATAAAGACAACATTTTCCAAGGCTTAGACAAAATTTTTCATTTTTTCAAAATTTTACTAGTTCGAAAATTTTTTTTTAAAGTTTCGATTAAAATAAGATATGGATGTGTTACATCTACAGAACGCAGAAAAAAAAATTCTCTTTCAAAAATAATTAAATTTGAACTCTTCGTGCCATTTAAAAAAATCAAGTTAGCCTTGTATCCCCAGAACAAATGAAGATAGAAATTTGAAGAAAACTTAGACGATAGAATTTAAATACTTTTAACCATGTACGAAAATTTCAACAAGTTTGGTTGTAATAGTTTTCATAATATTAATCTGTATCCACTTTTTTAGCGACCCTGTTAATTCTGTATAACTTCTGTTTAAGTCAGACACTAACACATCACATCATTAATGCTATTGTATATTACTTCTTTAAATAAAAAAAAAACCGGCGTTTTTTGTTTATTTACGTGGACACGCATAAATACATTAATTTAAAACTTTTGGCTTTTAGGGGAAAATGCAAGCGTCTGCATTTAAGCTGAGTGCTTTTTTACCGAAAGTATTTTAGTTTTATACATGTTCCCACGTGCATAAATCTCAGATACGCAAACTCTAGTAAACAAAAATAAATATTTTCATGCAAGGTTAAAGGAGCAAACTTCTCCGAAACTCCAGTTCATTGTTTCTGCTGATGATGATAGCTTTGCTATCGAAACGTACGTCCAGTTTAGTGCAATTTGTGGTGAGGGGTCTAGAGAAGTTGCAGCTATTTACCAGTACCACAGTTTGGAGTATTTTTATCCAGATTAATCATCGCGATTGAAAGGACGATTTCTTTAACGGCACACTAGAGTGCTAAGATAGTCATTGCAATGAACTCCCCCCAATATTACTACTCTAGGATTTACCACAACATTCTAACGGCAAATGCCTACTTAGTGCATGGGTTTTTCGAGATAATTCATTTTCATTTCGATTAAAGATGATCACGGTATTTTTTTTGTGTTTACGCTTAAGTCTAAAATGAATAAATGTTGTAAGAAAAGGAAAAACCTCTGAATCAAAATGCTTACGGTTTTCGCCAATCTGCATTAGTTCTTCAATGTTCGAAATAAAGAGGACTTGAATCAACTATCAATATCTTTCACTTAAAAGAATAAACTGTTTCAACGAAAAATATATTATTTCCGAGGAAGTGCGTGAATTTAAAATTATATTCCTTTTCAAGAAAACACCAAATTATGTTGGCAATATAGAAAACGCAAAAACTTTTGGTTTAATGCAATTCCTTTTAAATGACAAGGACATTTCTCTCAATGTACGAGCCTACTTATATCTACAGGTATGTTGTTGCACCATATTTTAGACAAATTTTAAAACCATTTTAAAATGAAAAATTTGACGAGAAAATAAAAGAGTATTTAAGTTAAAACATGCGACCGATAACGCGTCTGGGATGCATGTGCTTAGAATCACGGTAATGGTTTTCCTCGATTTGAATTTCACATTCGTCAAGGTTGGTTAGATGACGTCATTGCGGAGCACATAAAAAACAACCAAATACATCTATGGTAAATATACGGTAAATAGTAAAATGTTGAAGTACAAATTTATTCAAATGCAGTTTAATTTCGTGTGTGTTTACAAAGTATTTTCGTTGTTTTTCTAGAAAATCGAATCTTAAAAACACTTTAGCGCATTTAAAATACGTTCCGTTGCCACAACCGGATTTACGAAACCTACCTTTCCATTAACAAATCCTCACTGCTGAATCGACTTTTGTCCAATCAAAATATAATAGTAATAATAATTATATATGTGGCGCAATTTTTTGCTCCGCAATGACGTACTTCCGTAGACGCGTAAACATACGGTGTTATTTATACCGTGCTCAGAATCATGACTACCGCGTGACTCGATTAACCAACTAATGGGCAGTGGGCCAACATATGACCGTCTCCACTTCAATGTACTTTTTGCGTATAGTCCGACCACCCCCTCCACCCCTGGCTTTTCGCGAAGACCTACAAACCGTCTGAAACCGGAGCCAATTTGGAAGTGGCTCACCGCTTGTCTGCATAATCATTAGAATAGCAACGTTCGTTCTGTATTTAAACGTGAATACGTTTATTTATCGGTTTTGAATGATTAATTAGTGAATTGCAATGGTAGGGCCATGACCCCATGGCTCTTTATCAGGAGCCGCTACTGGATTTAACCAAAAAAAACGGTAAATTCAGCAACGATTTTCGTTTAAACATGACGAAGAGGCTTTATTGTTTGACGGAATATAAAAATTCATGTTATTTTTGTTGGTTGAGAAATAAAATTTAGCTGAACTAAATATCGATTTGTGTTAATACAAATACAAGTAACTATCAATGCATGAAATATGTTTATTTTACGACCGAATTGTTATTGGAATTAATTAATATGTATTTGGTTTGACTAAATTAAAATAACAAGAAAACCTTTTATTAAACCAATATATGTATTTTTGGCAAGTTGCAACTTTCGCCAAATTATTTTCTAATGAAGTAATTTTGTGAGGAGTAAAGAGCCTTTTCTTATACTCATCATCTATCCAATATAATCCGGCCCACGCAGAGTCAATATGGAATATCTAATTATTTTCATTTTTCTCGATTGGTGGTGGATTAGAGATGAAAATCTTTAATTTAAAATAAAATAATTTTAAATAATAGCACAAATAGATTATAAGTTTTACTGATTTGTCTTTTAATATAATAATAATACATACTTTTCTGTGGTCGGTCCCTGAAGACCGGATTTCCTATTGTCTCACCAACAGGTGGCTCGCTCACTTCGAGTCGGGTCACCACCAGTTCGTCGCGAAAAGAACACGTCGTAGAGGGCCATGACGAAAAGAACAGCGTTTAAAACGATAAGTAATATCTGCAGAAGATACGATTAACATGTGAAATTAAAGTTTAAAGGTACATATGTTTGCTGTTTTTAATAAGTCTGACTATGCAAAATACCAAAGTAAAAGTCATTTATTAGTCAAAAAGAGAAGACAACTTCTGAGATAAATATATTGTTCGTTTTGGTAAATATTCATACAACTTTTTCTTACTTGTATATAAAATCCGGGCCCTCTAGTTATGTGAAATCCACTGGTGTTTTGTTCATCTGTTTGCAGAGCAAATAATCCAGCTGCTGCAATTGCCAGTAACGCTGAAACAAGATAAATAAATATATTATGAATGTATTTAAATTAATTTCATTAAATTTTTACATTAAATATTTTGTAATATGTTTTATGAAAGAAATAGATTGTTATAAGGTCCGGTATTTCCCAGATAGACAATTGATGATTTCCCGAATGATTTTCAGCTCAAATGCTCTGTGATTAACCTTTCATGACGATATATATAATAGTAGAATATGCCTTTTTTTCAAACTATCTTTTTGAGGTAAGTAATCATTATTTTCTAATTCCAGAAACTACATTCATAAGAGCTACTATACATTAATACATACTCCAAATCTCAACTTTTTACTGGCCCTATTTACGACGTTAGAAGTGACATAAGAACACCAAACTTTGACTTTTCAAGCCTCGTTCGTCTATTTTGTTTAAATCTATGTAAGATTCGAAATTCCATCCGTATCAATAACAAAGTATTTAAATCATTTTATTAAGACATAGATGATAAGTATGTGGCATTCGCTGAAGCAGCGTTCTTACTTCATAGAAAATAATTAGTCATATTTGTAAAAAGTATCGCGAATAGACAATTTATCTGCCATCTTTGTCTATTGTATGGTTACAAATGCTGACCAGCGAATCCCACGTTACTCTCAGAAGGACGTTTGAAGTTCAAAAAATAAACGCTCGATCCATTCTGCGCCCTCTTGTAAAGAGGAGCGGAACGAGTTTATCAGTGTGGAATGACGTCACAACTAAAGTTTATAAAAATTCTTTACATGGCTGTTTTGAAACAATTAATTCGTGGACTCCGATTTAACTACAGTAAAGCACGCGTCTCCATTTCGTTCCGGGCGTTTCCATAACTTATAGTTAAAATTTAACTTCTCTTCTTAAATTTAGTAATTTAAAATAAGCCTAAAAATTCGAGAACAGGAAGCAAAAGCTTTCTCGAGAGGTGTTTTGTTTTTGTGGCTAACGCTCGAAAAATCCCACTTTTCTTACTTTAAAATTTTTGTGAGTGTTGTGTAAAGTTTTTGTGTCTTATAATTTGGATTACGGGAAGAATTTACCCACATCGGCTGGTAAGATGTTCAAAATTTCTGCTTAAAACTAACCAATGCAAATACGTAAAAACCGTAACTTGTTCGCTCTCCCTCTCTCCCTTAATAAATAATTTTTGTAAGTAAAATTACAAGAGCTTTAGTTAAACAACATTATAGAAATCCTAAAAATATTCATCCACATAGTTGTTTTGTTATGTCTTTTACTTGTCATTTTATTAAATTTGTAGTTTGCTAGTTTACATCCTATTGTCACAAAATTTATTCAATGTATTAATGTAAAAAGTAGTTACTCGTTATGTCGCATACTAACATAAAAAACTTTGGAGAGAAATATTTAGCCAGGAGAAAGCCGACGAAGTGGGTAAAGCAACAATCTTTAAGCCAACTAAGGACCTGCTCGACTGACGGAGGAAAACACTGTTGGAAAGCATCTTTGCCTAAAACTTTTAAAACCAAACGCTACTGAACAAAAATACTGTTTTCCAGCAGTGGCTTGTTGGTCAAAAGAGCAGGTGTGGGTTATCTGTGAGACGGTATTTGGCTTTGTCTTGATTAAATTTGGGCTGGCCATCCCCAAAAGTTTCCAGATAAGGAAACCCGTTCGGTTACACTATTTTACTAGTACAAATATGTTCTAATTGCATTGTAGTTTTTTAGCGACATACCAAATAATTTGTTTAATAGCATTTTAAATTTTTGCTTAAAGCTGTACTTAACAGATTTAATGCTCACTGTAGCAGCGAACACCTGTTCATACCGATTAGTTACATTCACCTTATATTACAATTACATTCGCCATCGTTTGATGTGTACAAGCCTTTACAATGCTCTTAGATAAGAGGAAAAGTCTCGTGCAATTTTCTATTTGTCAATTAGGATAAAAGAGCATTTACCTAACGTCAAATCCAATTCTACTGTAGATTCTTTGTTCGGTAAACATTTAAAAGAAAATAAACACCACTTTAACGTCAATTACAATTTCCAAATATTACATACGGCCAAAAAAGGTACCTACCTCAACAAATTTGAGGCATTGGAAATATTGAGACAACAGTTCACTAATAGAGACCTTTTATTAAACTAATAATTAATTTTATAGTTCACCCCAGTTCCAAGTTTTATTTGAACTTCAGCATACATGGTTTTCTATACCAAGTATTCTACTACCCCTTTTAGCACATCATTACTCTAGTTTTTTAATAATAGATGGTACAAGTTTATTGCAATTTTCTGGATATTTTTCTTTTTTCTATCTTATTTAAATTATAGTCTCGACTTTTCCAGAATTATTTTATATACTAAGTTCGAAGTGGTTATATTTATTTTAAATAATTTGAAAGTGTTGTTTGCTTAAACTTATGTGTTTTATTCTTCTTTAACGTCTGTTCTTTACAAGTTTTACATAAGTTCGACCAATTACATTGCACTTTCTAATTTTATTTTATCCCTTATTAATATTAACAAAAAATAATGTTTGTCTTGTGTTGTTAAATGTATGTAAGTATAGACTCATCTATAAAATTTGAATCGTAGAATGTAAAAAAGCATTGATATTTTCTGAAGAAGACAATAAAGCAAGTTTGTCAAAACGTTAAAAATGATTTATTTAGAAATTTTTTATTAAATTGGGCTAAAAAAGCCGATATCGTCAAGAAAGAGAAAAGAAAAAATTTTTATAACAATGATATTTGTTAATAATTGTGCACACTCTCAGTTTTGATACT
>RXPK01002540.1:0-43399 GCA_004143645.1 Protaetia brevitarsis
TTTGCATACACATGCTAATCTTTGCTCTAATTGCGTTAACCCAGCAATTATCCGATTTCGCAACCGTCCAAATCATCCACTGGAGTAGCGTAAACCATTGACTTCCGGATCCCAGAAGAAATAATCTAGGGTTAAGGCGTGGGGATCGAGCAGCCATGCGTGTGGCCCCTCAACAATCCAGCATCTCCGTATTTGCTGTTCAATACGAGCAACCAGACTGATGTGGTGGTATTCCACACGTGCATAAACCCTTGCAACTCTTGTCGGTGCGGCACATCTTCCAGAAACTCAGGCAGCGTTGCTTTCAAAAGTGCGGTACCCACGCTAAAAGTCTCCTGTAGAAATACGGCCCATTGATATCCCCCACAATTCAACCCACTTCACGAACATGTGTTAAACGATCTTTCAAAAATTTCATGCAGATTTTCATCTGCCCACACATTTATATGAAAATCTTTTCGCATTCTTGAGAAACTTCTTCATCGGTAAAAGGAATCTGTGTCAGGAGGAGGATGCGAATATGTTGCCAATATTCATTGACATAATCACACTGGAGGAAATTCAACAGAGTAGTGCCTGAACCTCTGATGTATATGAAACACACAAATTATCTTAAAAATTTTCCAACTGTCACTGACTTAGTATTCAATTTTTCGTTGTTGAATACCAGATTTCCTCTATCAGTCTCCACACATTCTGTCCATTGTACCGTTCTTGCAGTCATTGATCTTCCTGCCTGCCCTTCGTTTCATTGAGCCTGTTTAGATGAATTCATGAATGTTTTCGACGATTTTTCGTGCGATTTACGGTCAGAAATCGTTCAGTATACATCGTCTAGCTTCTAATGAGTTCCATCAGCAGTCCATACATGAAATCATGTCAGTCATCTCGGCGTTCGTATACATCTGTTAGAGGATTCATAACTATTGACAGACGTCAAACAGCTAAACTCACTCATTCTAATCATATCGATTTCCGGAATTGTGGATGAGACGTATATTTCAAATGGAATCCACTACTAGTAAGATAACAGCCGTTTCATGTATCGAGATCGAAAAAATAACAAGCATTGTAAACAAGTTTGCATTGAAAATATGGCGTACACCATCTTTATTTACATTACTAATTTCAACGATATGTAATATTTGTCGCAATTTGTTCGTCTGTATCTTCGAACAAAGGGGTTTTCAAAAATCATCATAGGACAAAATATCTTAGATAGCCAAGAATACCCGTTGAATTTTGCCATGTTACCTAACACCTGTATATTTACTTAAACAAAAATATTGTACATTAAAAGATATATTTTCAAAAAAAATAATCTATTGTTCAACAAAATCTGTTCTTCTGTGTGTTCTTTCCTTTGAGTCAATAAAATTTATTGTTTGATTAAATTTCCATTGGATCATTTTACAAAACTTTATTTGAACTAAATTATTATTAGTATTTATATCGGGCACTGCATAAAATAGGATGTAAATTCAACTAAAATTGCAAAAGAAAGTGAACATACAAAGATCACAAGATTTTCTCTGTGAAGTAAATCATATGCTACACAGAAATTGACACAGAGAGAAACAAACCTGAAAGACCAAAATTTTTGACGATTCAGTGTGGGACTTAGACGAGTATGTTGTCTGCTCAGCTTATTACCCCTGGCGTTGCCCAGCCAAACATCGTAACCAGCATCTACCAGATCGTAAGCGATACTAAATCCGGGACCCATGTTTACCCAATCGAAGGCACTGCTGAGCAGACCGTGCATCAAGAAAACTACTGGCCTATCTTTGCGTTTTTTATCTTGTCTTGCGTAAGGTATTCTATACATGGTTAGCAGATAACCGTCATCTGTTCGTACTTTCATGTACCTCTCAGCAGCATAACCGTAGCTTTTAATCATTTGCTCCTGCACCAAAAAGAATGCGCTTAGTGACTTAGCTTCTAAACGATGTTTTTGATTCAACCGTTAATATAATACGTAATTTGTATTATTTCAATGGTTAAACCATAAATACCGTTTTCCTTACAATTGTCATTCGTGGTGTCACAGCATCTTCATGATGTGCTTTGAGAACTATTAGAAGTAGACAAGCCATTTGCAACATTATAACTAGTAAGGTAGATTTACGATTAAAGTGATGCAAAACTAACTTACCTGCATGCCTTTGTTAATAAGGATATAAGTTTACGACTTTGTTAAAAATAATCAATTATTGTTTTGAATAGCTTATTACGTGTAAATGTGCTACAATCGATAATCAGGTGCAAATATTCCATTCAATCCCAAACTATTCTCAAGCTTTATGGTATTTTGCAAAATGTTGAGATGTTTAATTAACGAACGCATGTTTGCAGTAAATTTTGCTGAAACCTTTTAATGAAATCGTTGAAACTTCTGACCGTTTTAAGTAGTTTATAATTATCATTATCGAATAGTCACGACGGACGTATTTTTCTCCTGAGATGTCAAATGGTTATATCGAAAAAGTATTATTGGTATCTAGAGCTGAAGATAGCAATTACTCTGTTAATGGCCAATTGACGATGAACAATATCACCATTTGCTGGTAGAAAATTATTTGTAAAAGGTTATATTTGGGAACGCAGGGTTGACGTAAATTTTGTCATTTGTATAAACAGAATGTTCCATTCCCTTATATCACTTAAGAACGGATTATGTGCAAGAAACTGATATGTGAGTGCGCCTTGTTCCATTAACTTTCCAATAAGTTGAAAGAGATATCACTGTACAATAGGAATAAAGTGCCCTTTGTACTTTTGGCATGGTATGCAAGCAGTGATGAGAATTTATGATAAACATGAAGCTCTTTTTTGGAAAAATTTTAGTATTAACACATTAAATGGGATATATGTGGGCGGATTGTAATTGTTGTTGTGGTTCTCTGTGGAATGGACAGTCGGGAGAATGATAAAAATCATTTATAAAAGGAAGAGTTAACCTAAAGCAACTTCACTTGGCGACTCAGAACACAATACAGAAATAAATCTGAAATTTTGTTGACCAATGTTATCTTTAATATCTGCTTCGCATCGCGGCCATTTAACCCCTTAACTAATTCCCCCTAACTCCCGTACGCGACCGCCAGTCATCAGTGAGTGGACATTCAAATACAACATGCTCCGCCATATTTTTCCCACCACATTCATAATGCGAATCATTAACCCTCCCAGTTCTACATAAATTTGATTTAAAATTACTATTTTACTGTTAATAATTATATCTGCTCCTCTTTTTTACTCTAATTTCATGTAAGCCATGCCATTTGGTAAGAAGTTAAATAATTTAATCATTTACTTAATTATATATTAATAATAATTTACAAAGAGAATAGTATGTAGTAATTGCAGCTTAAGGAACGCATTTGCCTGAATTAAGCCGTGAAATCTCCAACAACTGACCTTATTTGGCACCTAACACTTCATTAAATATCAACAGCGCTTATTCTTTGTACTTTTGCAAAATATCTATAACATGATCGTTCACCAACTTCTTTACGTCCACCCCAAATAGATAATCGAGGTGAGTGAACTTCTTAAATGGTACTCTATACATGTCCACCACATTTCTCAAATAGCCTTTTAGCCGGTGAACATCCTAAAAGGAAGAGATGCAGTTAGTTTGGAGAAGTTCGTCAATAAGGGTTAAAAAAAAATTTACTCTTGGTGATGATAATCGATCATTGTCGGCGTAAACCAATGATACAGGGGTATCTACTTTTGTTAGTTTGTACTCTGGAGGCAGCCTTGAATGATACTTGTTTAAATTTTTAAAGATTCCATAATCGTATTGCCGAAATTCTCCTGTAAATTCATCAATGAACCATCAAAGAATAATTAGAAATGCAATAGAGTTAGCGTACCAATTTATTCTTGGCTAGTTATCAATCGCAGACTAGCTGCTCCAGCTGGCGTATGTGCTACAATCAATGGAATGGTGGACTAAGAATTAAAGCAAAAAATTACAGTTATCACGTTTTAGCATCTTCAAAGTACATACTTTATTTAATTGTTGAGAATCCACCTAAATATGAGAATAATTGTTCATCATTTTAGCCTGGAAGCTATTGCGGGCTTGCATATCAGATTAACGATTGCCTGCCTAGGAAGGAATTCATACCAACCGAAAATGTTCATAGCCCACTATTATGATCAAAAATTGCTTAACTCTAAACTTGTACGACTCATTTAATTACCTTAAAGGGATTGTTGACTTTTGACAGCATCTGTAAGAGTGGATTTGATATGTGTTCCATGTAGACTACTGGAGCTAAGGCGATCATGAGGCTGATCTTTTTATTATAATCCCTCCTAGTTGATGCCATGACGAAAAAAGTGGTGGTCCCTTGTGAATGCCCTATGTAGGAAAGTTTCTTCTGATTCGTCATCATCAGGATGAAGTCTATCATTGCTGGTAGATCGTAGTAGCCAATTTCGTGCCAACTAAATATTGGTTATGTATCATAAAAGAAATAAATATTAACATAAACTTAAAATTAGCAGTCGTTGTATCAGCCCTTAATGTGACCGCTTCTAAAGTTCTATCATACATCGCTGTGTGTGCCGAAAATTATACCGACCGCGGCAAGACCACACCCAGAGCCGAAGAACCGCCAACACCGCCTATTTTAGCGCGTCTTAAGTATACAAACGAGGACTATTTAAATTTATTTATTATCTATGGAGAATGTAATAAAGTGATATCAAGAATATGTGACGGTTTCGCTCTACGGTATCCAAAGAAACAGAAACCGTCAGTAACTGCTTTAAAACATATAATTGACAATTTTAAAAACAGTGGCACAGTCAATAACTATAACACAATAATTGCCATTATGGCTTATTTTCGAGCATTTCCGATTGCATCGTTGAGACAAGCTTCTTTGGAATCAGGAATCTCAAAGGATTCAATACACTGAATTTTAAAGGACCGTAAAATGAAGCCGTATTTGTTCCACTTGGTTCAAAATTTGAAAGAACAAGATTAAAGAAGAGCTTTTTTAGGAAAAGAGTGAATGATGAATCAAAAATTTACAAGGAATGGACTTTTTTGTCGCCGCAATTCCCATTACTACTGGAATGACATAAATCCAAATGTCTGCAAAGACGAAATTTTCAGGAAAATTGGCTTTTTAATCTTAACGCGGCAGTAAGGAATGCCAAGGTGGTGACAATACATATTATCAAGATACCTTAAACGGTAAAGCCATCTTTTGTCTGTAATACTATAAACTGATTAAATTTCCTTGTAGCCGTAGGATATTTAAATATTTTATACAATGAATATTTACAAAATTTGCCTCTGGCGAAATTTAGTAAATTTTTTTATCAACATGATGGAGCTCCACCATATAACGGGTACTTAATTAATAATTTTTTTTTTGCAGGAAGCATTTGAAAATCAATGGATTGCTAATAACGGACGCTTCTTGTGGACAGCTCGTTCACTGGATTTAGCAGTGTTGGATTTTTTTACTTGAGAAACCATAAAAAGCAAAGTCTATCCCATTCCACTAACAACCATGGATAAAACCTCTGTCAGACGAGTTGATTCCACTAAGTTGCCTGATTTACTCTCAACTAGTTGATTGTCATTGAAGATCTATTGAAACCACCGGACCGCACAAGTTGACTCCGTGTGAAAGGGTTCATATCAGTATGCTCCTTGACAACCGTCCGCTCAACTAGCGGAATCAACTAATCGCCTCGTCTGAAAGAGGCTTAATTGTATGCAACGTGTAAGAAATTCTTTTCAAAGCTTACCTCCACATGCAATTGGAAAAGCTACTTACCATGGGGTAGTTGAAAAGGTATGATAAGTGTTTGGAAGTTGAAGGACAGTATCTTGAACATTTATTAAATCAGTTGCTTCAACATTGCTAACTTATTTTCTTTACTATATCAATTTACGTATAGGCATCCCTACATAAATTTTAACTAGAATTTTAAGGGCAATTCAAAAATATAAAGATATACAGGGTGTTTTGAAACATAGTTTAAAGATTTTAAGGGCATGTAGTATGATCAAAAATAAGGTTAAAAGTCATAATAAACATATGTCGACAAATTAACTGTTTACGAGATAACAGCGATTTTATCGCAATTGCAGAATAAGTTTGCTTTAGCAGTTTTTATTAAAATGTTATTGCATTTTAACATAAAATAGATCATAACTAAAGAAGATGTTCAAGATGACGTCCTTCCATTTCGACACACGATCTACATCTGCTTTCAAAGGAAGCGCGCACTCTTTCAAAAAAACAAGGGTTTTTCTCGTATTATCTGGCAACAGTGTTCTATTCGTTGGCGCAACTTTAGAAGATCGTTTACCGGTGTTGCGTACACTAAACTTTTCAAATAACCTCAGATACTAAAGTCCAACGGGTTTAGATCGGGAGACCTTGGAGGCCAAGCAATGGGACCTGCTCGCCCTATCCATCTCCCAGGAAACTCATTGTTAAGATGTTCCCTAACAGCACGCGTAAAGTGCGGTGGAGCTCCATCTTGCAGCATAAACCAGAGGTTCAGTCTTAGATTTATAGGTAAATTCTTCCAAAGTTTCAGGTAAAGTATTTTCCAGAACTCGAGGTATGCAGGACCTGTAAGCGTTGTGGCAAAACAATCCGTCCTAACAACCGTTCCCCCATCATGCCTAACCAGATGTTTAGAGAGAAACGTTGCTGGTGCCTGGCTTCAACGCTAGCATGAGGATTCTCGTCACACCAAACGTGATTGTTGTGGAAATCAAATATTCCATTTTTAGTAAAACCAGCTTCATCAGTGAAAAGGATGTTATCAGCGAAATCTGGCCGATCAGCAGCTGTTCGCAAAAACCACTCACAGAAAGCCCTTCTCGCTTGATAATCCGGAGCAGTAAGGCTTGTACCCGTTGATATGGTAGGGTATAGGTTGCTCGATGAAGAGTTCTTCAAACAAGATTCCTGCTTACACCCACTTCAATCGAAATTCTTCTAACACTAGTTTCGGGATTTTTATCAATAATATTCAAAATTCGATCTTCTATCTGTGCAGTACATCCTATTCTCTGCCATCCAATATCACAAGACCGCTTCTCAAACGAACCAGTTTCTCTTAGTCGTTGAAACACCTTGTGAAACATCACATGCGAAGGCAGTTGGCGATCAGGAAACGTTTCAGCATAGAAGCGACGTGCTTGTAAAGAATTCCCATTAGCACGACCGTAACATGAACACCATATCGCTCATTTCAGCATTAAAATACGCAACCATTTAATGCTACAAATTGCACAAACGTCAACATTAAACTGTCATAAAACAATAGCTGATAGGCACCTATTTACTGGGATATGTTATATCCATGTACTACTAGGAACACTCGCTGTTATCTCGTAAACGGTTGATTTGTGAACATATGTTTATTATGAGTTTTAACCTTATTTTCGATCGTACTACATGCCCTTAAAATCTTTAAACGATGTTTCAGAACACTCTGTATAGGGTGCTGCATTCATAATAAGAAAATTAATGTCACACCCTGTATAATCGAAAGTGCTAGAAACTAAAATTTTCAAATTTTTCTGACAAATAGTTTTTCATATACTGATTGCTGACGTTCGTCGTGCGACACCCTGTATATAGTTGAAAGACAGTTGTGACAAAGTGTTACAGATGTTTAAATTTGTGAAACAAAAACATGTGGAGACTGTGGACTACCGATGAAGATTCATGAAACGATGTATCCGCGGGTAGTAATATATGTGATGCGATAGAAGACGACATTGATAGTGCAATAAATCATTGGAGCACTGAAACACAACAAATCATCCTGTTATATTGTATAGAGTAATTCAATGAGTGATAATTACGGAACTAAAACAAAGACAGTTGTTAGAACAGTGTCTTATAGAACAGGACAAAAAAAAAATCTTTCAGAATGGCGTATTTAAAAGGAAAACATTTGGAACAAAATTTTGGAAGTGAGACTAACCTGAAAGTCCAAAACTTTTTCCGATTCAGTATAGGATGTAAGCGTTCATGACTTCTACTGAATTTGTTACCCCTAGCATTGCCCATCCAAACATCGTAACCAGCTTCTACCAGATCGTAAGCGATACTAAACCCAGGACCCATACTTATAAAACCGGTCGAACTACCCAGGATTCCGTGCATCAAAAAAACCGCTGGCCTAGCCTCGCATTCCGCAGCATGTAGACCGTGAGGTATTCTATGTAGAGTTAGCAGATAACCATCATCTGTTCTTATCTGCCTGTGTTCTTCGACGGGATAACCGTAACTCCGAATGATTTCCTTCTACAACAGAAGGAGAGCTATGGTTAGCTCCAATCATTCGGCACCGTAAAACGGTATCAATAATTCATTCATAAAGATCACCCTTACAATTGTCATTGATGGTGTGGCAGCGTCATCTTGATGCGCTTTGAAAACTATTAAGAGGAGCACGCATGACCATCGCATCCCCATAACCAATTAGGTGTGCAATCAATTCATGTAAAGTTAACTTACGCTTTACTGTCGACAAAAAGTAGAGCTTTATAACTTCATTAAATCTAATGGATCATTGTTTTGAGCACTGAATATAAATGTACCATAAATGTGTTATTACTGTTTTGAATAGTTCAGCAAATATATAATCAGATGGATTTTTTTTTAATATGATAAATTGTACAGGGCGATTCTCAATACATGCGACAAGCTTTAAGAGCTGATTCCTGAGGTTATTTTGATCATAAATGTTCATAGGAACATATGTTCAAAATCGCTTAGTTCTAAAGTTGTATAATGTTTAATAGTAAGTTAACATAATTAATGTTTTTATTATAAATTAACAAAATCATTAGTAAAACAAAATTAACTTATACCAACTGTTGAAAATGACCGCCCCCAACTGCAATACAAGCTTCTCTCCTCCGTCGTATTGACTGGCGAGTCCGTTCTAAAATACCAGGGGTATTTCGAATTGTTTGAAAAGCTGCGATAATACAATTTCTCATTTCATCGACATTTTCAATGGGAGTCGTATAAACTAATGATTTAAGGTGATCCCAGAGAAAAAAGTCCAAAGAATTTAAGTCTGGAGACCGAGGAGGCCACGGTTGTGGACCTCCCCGTCCTATCCACCGATCTGGATACGTATTGTCCAAAAACTCGCGAGCAACTAAACTAAAATGCAGCTGGAGCACCGTCATGCATAAACTACATTTGTAATCTTAATTGCAACGGAACTTCTTCCAGCAGTAGTGGTAGCTCCTCTTCAAGAAAATTGCGGTTTACCTCGCCATTTAACCGCATCGGTAAAAAATGTGGACCTATCAAGTGATCTCCAACAATTCCGGTCCACACATTGACAGAGAATTGATGTTGATGACGGGCATTCACTAGTTCGTGCGGATTTTCTTCGACCCATATGTGATTATTATGGAAATTAATAATCGCGTTTCTAGAGAAAGTAGCCTCGTCGGTGAATAATATTTGAGCCAAATAGTCAGGATTTTGTGCGATCTTGTGTTGCATCCATTGTCAAAAAGCCACTCTTTGCGGAAAATCTGCCGGCAAAAGTGCCTGCACTCGTTGAATGTGATATGGATACAACAGTTGATCTTTCAGTATTCTCCAAACTGTGGCCTGACTAATGTTTAAAGCAAACGCAATTTTTCTGGTGCTTGTAGTAGGATGTTCCTCAATTTCATTCAGTACCATTTCTTCAATTTGTGGAGTTCTCACTGTAGATGGGTGCCCGTTATCAGTCGTCCGTTTTTTAAAATTTCCCGTTGCAGTAAGACGTTGGTGAAGACGGGCAAATATTGAATGATGCGAGATGATACGGTTCGGGTATCGTTCTTTCATAAAGACGTCTAGCAGCACGCGAATTTCCATTGCAAGACCGTAAACGAAATGCATATCACACATCTCAGCATTCGTGTAATTCATTTTAGAAAACAGAAACTGGCAATAAACTGAATGAATACTCTGCAACTATTGAACAAAATAAACAATTCTCTCTCAACACAATAGTTTTTGAAGACCAACTGTGATATTTATATCGGTTGGTCATAGTTCATAATTTATTATTAAGCATTCAATAACTTTAAAACCAAACCGTTTTGGACATATACTCATATGAACTTTTATGATCAAAATAACCTCAGGAATCAGCTGTTAAAGTTTGTCGCATATATTGAAATCATCCTGTATATAAAACTACTAAATTATGGAATCATCATCTATTTTATGGTAAATATAACTCTTTTATACCGAGTGTCCAGTCTAAGATGGACACCAGGATCTCCTCCCAATTGCTTTGTTCGCTGATGAGTCTACCTGCACTAGTGATGGAATTAACACACACATAAGGAGCACATCTGGAGGGACGAAAATCCCCACGCTTTGTCAGAAAGTAGATTTCAGCACCGATTTGCGGTTAATGTGTGGGAAGGAATCGTCGGAAATGTTATCCTGGGACTGAAAATCTTTGGTGGAACATTGACTAGCAATGTCTACAGGAGATTCCTAGAAGAAGAGCTTCCCATTCTTCTTGAAGATATCCCCTTGGACGTCCGTAAATAGATGTGGTTTGTCCATAACGGGTGTCCGGCACACTATGGAAGAGTGGTAACCGACTTTTTGAACACTGCGTTTCCAAACCGCTAGCTAGGGCGGAATGGAGCTGTCGCATGGCCCCCGCGCTCACCGGACCTAGTCCCTCTCGACTTTTTCCTCTGGGGCAATGTTAAGACCATCGTTTTTGGACAAGAGAAGCCGGCTACCAAAGAAGAACTGGTAAGTAAAATCCATCGGGCATTTCAGGCAGTTCGTTGAAACGTGGAAAATGTCAACTGGATAGGAGGACTGAGTCAAAGAGCAGAGTTGTGTTTGGCAGTCCAGTTTACGGCATTATTTGTTTATTAAAATCATTAAAACTTAACCATTTCTGCTTATTGTTGAAGTAAGACTGTAATTTAAGTTAATCGTTCCTTAGCAACCATTTCATGCCGAAATTCGAACCAAATGCGTCCATGATTCGTCTAAATTAGTTACCGTAACCAGTGACTTTTGACCACCCATATCTCGAAAACAGTTGAGAATTGGACCTATGCTGACTAGAAGTGTTTTGCTAATTTTGATACAAGGAATAACCGTATGAAGTTATGCAACTCAACGGGGGGACAGCCTGTATAATAAATCCTAATGCTGTCAACTCTAAATTCAACCGTTCTCGAAATATTTGCAATTTTGTCAAAATTCTGACATTTACCTTGGAGGCACATAAATATTCGATCACTCCGCGCTACATCAGATTTTATTAATTCGGGACAATTGTTCCTGGAACAGTTCTCATTATCAACCAAAGATCGAAAAAAATCAGTAAAAATAACGAAAGATCTTGTTGCCTTTATGCATCATTATATTTCTTTAAAAAGGAAACATATTTGCAAGTGCTTTCTCTTTTTCAACAGCTTTTTTATGCCTTACCCCACTATCTTTCTGTCATTTTAAAATCTTCGTTTGTTTAGTTCGTTTTCATGCATTATTGTTCATAACTTTTTTATAAATAGCCCTCTTACAAGGTTTTCTCTTCCGCAAGCTTTCCAACTTCTCCTTCAGCATTTCATTTAACAGTGAGTGTTCATACACTTAGTGCCACGATCTCGGTTAGTACGACCAGAGGATGCCCACAGGGGGAGTTACATCCCCGCTTATGTGGAGCCTAATAGTAGACGAACTCTTATGTGGACTGACGGATCTAGGCATACCTTGTCAAGGGTATGCTGATGATATTGTCATATACGCAAGAGGTAAATTTGAGAATATCCTCTGTGACATAGTTCAAAGAGGACTGAACTTCACGAAAAAATGGTGTCAATCGATGGGACTCAATGTCAACCCCACTAAGACAACCCTAGTAGCATTTACCAGGAAAAGAAAATCCAATCTTAAAACCATAAAACTGAATGGGCAAAATATAGATTGGAGAACGGAGGTTAAATACCTAGGCCTTACCCTAGACAATAAACTTCTATGGAACAAACATGAACTCGAAGTAACCAACAAGGCCAAAAGAGCTCTGATGGTGTGCAGAAACTTTGCAGGGAAAAATTGGGGATGCAATCCGAAAATGCTGCTTTGGATGTAACAGCGATAGTGAGACCGATCATCACTTATGCATCAGTAGCATGGAGCAAAAGAACTAATCTGGCCACCGCGAGAATTACCTCTCGAAAGTGCAAAGATTAGCATGTGTATGCATAACGGGGCTATGAGAACTTGCCCAACAGCAGCTATCGAAGTAATATTGGATCTTGCCCCCCTCCGCATTGTAGTAGAGGGTGTGGCGAAAAGAACCGCACTAAGAATGGTCAAGGAAGGAATGATTAGGAATAGGCCTCAATCTCCTGACGGTGATCAAACCTGGGATATGCCCCGGGATGATATGTTAAAAAAATTTAGCTTTGTGAAGGAATTCATCATAAAGCTAAGTAACAGGAGCGGGTGGGATCATAACACCATCTTGAACTTGAATAGAAATGCCATCAAATGGTACATTGATGGCTCCAAAACGGCAGAAGGAACTGGAATAGGAATATATGGGCCTAGAACTGCATATTCGAAAGCTTGGGAAAATACCAAGTATATTTCAGGCGGAGATACGTGCTATTGAAAGATGCGTCCAGTTCATTATGGATCAGGAATTATCGGAAGCAGGAATTATCATCGTGTCTGATAGTCAAGCAGCCATCAAGCGCTGAGTTCATATGAAATCAGTTCCAAAATGGTCTAGGAATGCCTAGGAAAATTAAATGAGCTAGGCAAAAGAAATAAAGTAACCCTCCTGTGGGTTCCGTGTCACACAGGAGTGGAAGGAAACGAAATAACGGATAACCTTGCAAAAAAAGGGCTGGAATGCCTTTTATAGGGCCTGAACGCTTTTGCCGGTTAAGTAGCAGTACAATACTGAAGAAATTAAAAACAGAAATGGAGCAGAGAAAATCCAGTTACTGGGAAAATCTCCAGGGAATGAGGCAAAGTAAAATTCTTCTGGGAACTTATAACCAGAAGAGGTTTACAGAATGCATCAACCTGAGTAAGAACAATGTTCGCATATTAACAGGAATACTTTCGGGCCATTGTAGACTGAAAAGACACCTGAGTAAGCTTGGATTGGAAAAAGATCCTGAATGCAGATTTTGTGGGGAACAGGATGAAACACCCATCCACCTCCTCTCAAACTGTGTAGCACTGTGCAACTCGAGGGCATTAGACCTGGGAGCATGTGAAATCGAAGAGGGAGACTTACCTAGACTGAGGCCCTCTGACATCCTACACTTTCTGAAAGGAATAGGATTGGAAGGCCAGCTGTAAAGCAGCAAGAATAGGGGACACAACAGATCTTTTAGGTCGCAGTGTAACACCACCCTTATACCTACATACATACATACAAATATACACTTAGTGCCAATACATGAAGGCCATAGGCAATATACCATACAGGAAGTTTGCCATCTGCCATTAAATTTACTTTCATTTTGTTTGAGGAGAACCTGCTATAATCGAACTTGCTTCAATTTTTTTCTTTCTATTCCTTCAAAATTATTGCCATTTCGAATATTATTTTGTTTGCATGTATTTAAATTGAATACGTCATATCTTACTGTTACTATTGATTCATTTTTCATTTCATTTCACGAACTATGTTCTTACTTGTATAACAAAACATCTCTATTTGTTGCATCAATTTTTGAAACGCAATTCTGTGAGGATATTTATGTGAGCGCTACAACCAAAAAAAAACCTTAATTGATAGTGTGATAAATCATCTTTCCACTGAAATAAATCCTTGCTGGAATTGCACTGGTAATTAGTCTTCTTTACCCCAAAATTTGTCTACGTGGTTCGGGCATTAAATTATTTTGTTCTTCAAGGTGTGCGCTTCTAGCTCTCTGTGTCACACTGCTTTCTTTGGAAGTATAAAAACGCTGCTGTATATTTGATCGTTTATTTGAGGAAAAACAATTTACCAAAAGAATATCATGAATTCAAACAAGCAACTATTGTATAAAAAAATCAGCGGTACAACAAGATTTTATCGTTTGTAGTAGTGGCAATCTACCAACAAAAGCATTTGAATTCAGTGCGCTACATGTTACAACAGGTCTTCATTGAATTTATACAAAGTAGCCAGGACATGATCATTTACTAACCTCTTCACATCGATTGCAAATAGGTAATCTAAGTGATTGAATCTTTGAAATGGCACTTTATATATGTCTACAACATTGCTCAACTTATTATATAGCCTTTCGACGTCCTAAAAGAGCCAGATGCAATTAGCTAAACATAATCTAAAATCAGAGTAAAAAATACTTACACGTATCGATGATAACCAGTCGTTGTTAGCATAAATCAACGATATAGGTGCTGTAACTTTATTCAGGTCATAATCTGGAGGTATTGTGGCGTGATATTTGACTAAGTTTCCAAGCCGACCAAAGTCGTATTCTCGAAAGCGTCCTGTAAGAGTGTAGATGAACTGTCAAAAACGTTTCGAAATGCCGGGGAGTTAATATACCGGATCTCATCCCCTGCGCATAGTGCATAAACTGCCGACTAGCTGCTCCAGCTGGCACATTGGCTGCAATGACTGGAATGGTCGACTATGACGGATGTAGAAAATTAATTCGCATTACTTTTAAGTGCCTTCAACGTGCATACCCTATTTAATTGCTGAGAATCCCACCCACAAATCATGAAAAATGCATTAGTACAGATGAACGCATTTATGGCGAAACCTTGGCAGGCAGCTACCCCTATAAGATTAAACAGGTTGCTGCCAGGAAGGAATTCATACCAACCCAAAAAGTTCATAGCCCACTACAATTATCAAACGTTGGATTACACTCGTATTTTAGCCTGTGTATTTTTTTTTTTACTCCACCTTGAAGGGATCCTGTAATTTTGACATCATCCGCAATAGTGGATTTGCCATGTGGTTCATATAGACTACGGGAGCTAAGGCGACCATGAGCCTAATCTTCTTGTTATACGCCGGCCTCGTAGACGCCATTACGAAAAAACTGGTAGTTCCTTGCGAGTGCCCTATATAGGAAAGCTTCCGCCTTCCTGTTTTCTTCAAAATATAGTCTATCATCGCAGGTAAATCATAGAAGCCAATTTCGTGCCAACTGAACATATACATAGGCCCATATGGAAAAATTAAATCTTTTTTAGGTGAAAGTTATTAAATTTAATTTTATTTGCGAGTTAGAATGAAAAATGAAATGAATACCAATGTACACATCGTTTGTGCTTCAATAGATCCTACGTCTCATAACAAGCCCGTGCGCCAGGTGAGTTCGTCACATTGCAACAAATAGCCGATTGATTATAACCGTTAACCGTTGAATTTTAATCAATTCAACTATCCAAACGGATAGTCGTTCCAATTCAACGGTTTACCGTTCCGCCCCAGCGGTTAAGCTGATTGATTGCAACCAATTGCCGTTCAATATCAATTGATGAAATTGCTTTTCGTTCCCCTCTAACGAATGAGGAAATTGACTGCAATCTATAGCCGTTGAAATTAAATGGCTAGCCGTTTCACCTCAACGGCTAACCACTTAATTTCAATGGATAATACACGGTGATTCTCAATATATGCGACAAACTTTAAGAGCTGATTCCTGAGGTTATTTTGATCATAAAAGTTCATATGAGTATATGTCCAAAACGGTTTGGTTTTAAAGTTATTGAATGTTTAATAATAAATTATGAACTATGACTAACACGATATAATATCACAGTTGGTTCTTCAAAAACTACTGTGTTGAGAGGGAATTGTTTAATATTTGTCAATAGTTGTCAGAGTATTTATTCAATTTATTGCCAGTTTCTGCTTTCTAAAATGAATTACACGAATGCTGAGATGTGTGATATGCATTTCGTTTCCGGTCTTGCTAATGGAAATTCGCGTGCTACTAGACATCTTTATGAAGAACGATACCCGAACCGTATCATCCCGCATCATTCAATATTTGCCCGTCTTCACCAACGTCTTAGTGAAACGGGAAATTTTAAAAAACGAACGACTGATAACGGGCACCCATATACAGTGAGAATTCCACAAGTTGAAGAAATGGTACTAAATGAAATTGAGGAACATCCTACTACAAGCACCAGAAAAATTGCGTTTGCTTTAAACATTAGTCAGGCCACAGTTTGGAGAATATTGAAAGATCAACTGTTGTATCCATATCACATTCAACGGGTGCAGGCACTTTTGCCGGCAGATTTTCCGCAAAGAGTGGCTTTTTGTCAATGGATGCAACACAAAATCGCACAAAATCCTGACTATTTGGCTCAAATATTCTTCACCGACGAGGCTACTTTCTCTAGAAACGCGATTATTAATTTTCATAATAATCGCATATGGGCCGAAGAAAATCCGCACGAACTAGTGAATGCCCGTCATCAACATCAATTCTCTCTCAATGTGTGGGCCGGAATTGTTGGAGATCATTTGATAGGTCCACATTTTTTACCGATGTGGTTAAATGGCGAAGTATACCGCAATTTTCTTGAAGAGGAGCTACCACTACTGCTGGAAGAAATTCCGTTGCAATTAAGATTACAAATGTAGTTTATGCATGACGGTGCTCCAGCGCATTTTAGTTTAGTTGCTCGCGAGTTTTTGGACAATACCCAGATCGGTGGATAGGACGGGGAGGTCCACAACCGTGGTCTCCTCGGTCACCAGACTTAAATTCTTTGGGCTTTTTCTCTGGGGTCATCTTAAATCATTAGTTTATACGACTCCCATTGAAAATGTCGATGAACTGAGAAATCGTATTATCGCAGTATTATTTTCAAACAATTCGAAATCATGCTGGTATTTTAGAACGGACTCGCCAGTCAATACTACGGAGAATAGAAGCTTGTATTGCAGTTGGGGGCGGTCATTTTCAACAGTTAGTATAAGTTAATTTTGTTTTACTAATTATTTTGTTAATTTATAATAAAAACATTAATTATGTTAACTTACTATTAAACATTATACAACTTTAGAACTAAGCGATTTTGGACATATGTTCTTATGAACTTTTATGATCAAAATAGCCCCAGGTATCAGCGCTTAAAGTTTGTCGCGTATATTGAGAATCACCCTGTATAATTCACTGTTACCGATAGCCGTTGAATTCAAATGGCTGCCTGTTCCACCTCAACGATTAGTTTTTTTTTAATTTTAACGGCTTACTGTTCCACCTTAAACGAATAAGGTGATTGTCTCCAAACAATATTCATTCAATTTCAGCTGCTTACTGTTCCGCTTTAACGGATAAGTTAATTGACTCCAACCAATAACCTTCAATTTCGATCTACAGCCATTCCGTCGAAATGATAGCCGTTCAATTTCAACGTCCAACGGCTGAGCTGATCGACTACAACCAGTAGCCCTTCAATTGCGAACAACTCGAATCATTCCATCCGAACGGATAACCGTTGCATTTCAACGCCTTACCGCTCCGCTCCAACTGCTGAGCAATAGCCGTTCAACCCAAACGGACAACCGTTTAATTTCAACGGCTTGCCGTTCCGCCCTAACATAAACTGATTGACTCCAACCAATAGCCTTTCAATTTCAATCAAAACCCGTTCTACCTCAACGGATAGCGGTTTCATTTCCACGGCTTACCGGTCCGCCCCCGCGGATAAGCTGATTGATTGAAACTAATACCCACTCAATTTCAAATGATAGCCGTCCTACTTCAACAGATAACCGTTCAATTTCAACGGCTTGCTGTTTCGCCCCGATAGATTAGTTGATTGATTGCAATCGACAGCTGTTTCACGCCAATAAATGTATTATTTCGATAGGTGAAAAACATTTTCAGGCTTCAAATTTTCTGAAAATTTTTAGAAACTGTTTATATAATTATGGATCGCGACTGTATTGGAACTGGGAGCTTCTTTTCATGCACGTAGAAAAATATAGTAAATTTACAACTAGAGGTGCCCAAGCACTAGCCAACTTCAAGTTTAGCCTAGGAGTTTGTACAGAAATAGCGAAAAGTGCTGTATAGTATTTCATCTTCCCTTCGCAAGGGTTGAAGGTTGCAGCCAAAGATTTGGTCAATGACGGTCTAATGCAAATGTATAAAACAAATAATCCTTAGAGCTGCTGTTTGAAGCATGACGCGTAATTCTTAACGTAAAAATTTCACAGATACATATTTTAAAGAGGAATTAACCTGAAACTCCAAAATCTTCTACGATTCAATACAGGATGTAAGCGTACATGACGTCTACTGAACTTGTTACCCTTAGCGTTGCCCATCCAAACATCATAACCGGCCTCTGCTAGATCATATGCAATACTATGTCCAGGACCCATATTCACCCAATCGTAGGAGCTACTGAGTAGACCGTGCATCAGAAAAACTATTGGTCTATTCCCATGTTCCCTATTGTGAAACCGTAAGGTATTCTATGCATAGTTAACAGATAACCATCCTCTGTTTTTATTCGCTTGTATTCTTCAGCAGGATAGCCGTAACTTCGAATCATTTCCAACTACATCGCAAAAGAGAATATTCTCAACTTAATTAATTTAATTTAACCCATTGATAAGCCTTAGATTCAGATGCAGAGAACATGTTTACTTACAATTGACATCGATGGTGTAACAGCATTCCCATGATACGCGTTTAGAACTATTAAGAGAAGTAGGCGTTCCATTTGGAACATTGTAACTAATTTTGTCTGAAAATTAGTGTATGCAACACCAATTTTGCTTTTATTGTTACTAAAAGTAGTAAATTTGGTCCAATGTAATGCATTATTGCTTTGTAATCAGAATAGTTATTTGCGAAAAAAATACCTCACGCAGAAGATGTTTGTACAACATTTCTTTGTATGAATAGCAAATATTTTTAACCATGATACTATTAAATCGGTTTATTACAATTAATTCTGCCTGCTTATAAGTGGGTTCTGTATATTTGCAATCAGAGTTGGGCAAACTTCAATCAAATTAATCAATCGTAATTGAAATAAAAAAATTCAATTATTAACTGAAGTTACTGTATAAAAAGTGTAATTGATTTAATTTTTAATCTGGCCAAATTGATTTTATTCAATCGTTATTTTTTAATTATCCACTCTCAAGATCGACATTAGTGGATGAAATTTTTACTCAATTAAATTTCAGATTCAAATTATCAATCGGAATTTAATCGAAATTGGTTTAATTGCCAGTTTACAATTGAATATGTAATATTATTAGTTAGTTAATCGTTAATTTTAATGTCAAGCGGATTAAATCTGTTTCATTTTCAATTTCTGTATTGGATAAAAGTAAATCTTCAAATTAATAATATATGCCTATTTTTTGTAACTATGAAACCATATTTTTTGCGTTAAAATTGGTGGTGAGAATGTGTGGATAATTGGTATTAAGAATAGGTGAGAGGATGTTTGCAGGTAAAAGAAAGTTGTTCCTGGTGGTGTGGGGTGGGAGTAATCGGTGGTGGCAGTAATTGGCGATGGTGGGGGCAATGTTGGTGGTAAGAGTGGGGAGTAGCTGGTAGCAAATTGGGAGTAGTAGGTGATGGTGGGAGTAATTGATGGTAATGGGGGCAATTGATGATGGTGGTAACAGTGGGTGGTGATGGTGATCTCCTACCACCTATTCTACCACCACTAACAACCTATTCTCAGGTAGTTAGTGGTGGCGGGGGAAGTTGGTAGTAAAGGATGTAATTGGTAGAGGTGGGAAATAGTTGGTGGTGGGGAAAGGTAGTCAATAAAAGGGTGATAGTTGATAGTGGTAGAGGTAATTGGTTAGCGGGTAAGGGAGAGTAGTCGGAAAGGTAAGAGTGGAGAGGTTGATGGCCCTAATTTGTGGTGGTGATGGGAGTTGGTGGGAGCTGGTAATTGATTGGATGGATTGATTAGGGTAGTTGATAGTGGGATGCATTATTTTTTAATGATTTAATAAAGTTTATTTTTAACGATTCCGTAGCTGAGATGCAAGATCTTTTTACATCGTATCCATTCCAAAAATCCAAAATCAAAAATCCAAAAATCCAAAAAATCACAAAAATCCAAAAATCAAAATCCAAAATCCAAAAATCCAAAAATCCAACAATCCAAAAATCCAAAAATCCAAAAATCCAAAATCCAAAATCCAAAAATCCAAAATCCAAATCAAAAATCCAAAAATCCAAAAAATCCAAAAATCCAAAAATCAAAAATCCAAAATCCAAAAATCAAAATCCAAAAATCCAAAATCCAAAAAATCCAAAAATCCAAAATCAAAATCCAAAAATCCAAAATCCAAAATACCAAAAATCCAAAAATCCAAAAATCCAAAAATCCAAAAATCCAAAAATCCAAAAAACCCAAAAATTCAAAAACCCAAAAACCCAAAAACCCAAAAATCCAAAAAATCGAAAATCTAAAAATCTGAATCTAAATATTTGAAAGTCCAAAAATCTATTAATTTCTGAACAATGATTCTAAGTATTGGAGGGATTCAATGAATTTAAAATTTTTGTTTTCTATAAATGTTTGCTTGTATTGCTTGGACTGCTGTAACACTGGAAGCATCTCGTTTTAATTTTAATACGAAAGGTTTTAAAATACGAAGGTGTTAGGCATAAGAAATGCGGCTTCTAACCATGTACCGCACCGTGTTAATACAAGTTCTGGCGGCAATGGCATATTCGGGCACATTTCTTTATATAGCCTTATCCTAATTGGTGCTTTCAATAAAATCTTTTTAAATAAGTTAATTAATGAATTAACATTGGGGAATTCTTCACGAATAAGTTCAGCAATGCGATATATCCCATGCACAAAGACATGTTAGATGTAACATATTTGGAAAACGTTTTTTGAGCTGTTTCCTGTTTTTAACATCACGCTTGCAGAGTATGAGAGAAAGACTAGAACTTTTAAGCAGTCGTCACCACCTTATGTATTCTGTTTGGAATTCTATGTATAGCTAACATGCAATCATCTTATGTTCTTATTTGCTTGCGTTCTTCAGCAGGGTAATCATTTAAATCTACTTCAATAAGGAATACATTTAATTTTGCATCTCCCGATTCTAAACAAAACAACCATTGACAACGTAGAAAGATATCAACGTGCTAAAACCAGAAAGATCATTTTCCTTGTAATTGTTTATTAATGGCAGCCTCTCCCACGATACGCTTCGAGAACTACAACTTTTGCTTTACTTATAATAAGAATAGAGATTTATAACTCGATTAAATGTTATCAATTATTGTTTTGAGTGGTTCGACAAGTACAGCGGTGCTATAATCGTTAATAAGTTGCAAACTTTTACAATTCTATCGAAAGCCATTATAAAATTTTACGGTTACCACACAATGGTATTTTCCAAAATTAAAATTCAAAGTTAGAAGCTAAATCGAGAAGTTTTATTGAAAATCATTAATAAAATTATTGATATCACTAATGATATTATTATTTCTCCAAGTAATTGAGCCAACGAATGTGAATTTTTTTTCCATTTATAAAAATGTTTAAATATCCCGCCAAATGACATATCGCTACCACATTTGTAACGATTAAGTGATACATATTATCATACACTGTGTTCCTTTACCAGCATCAATTTTAAACTTAACCACTAGTGGTGGGCATAAAGCACTTATTCTATTTCGCATATACAATAGGTACTTTATGCAATTATTTTACCCAAAAACAGTGTCACAAAGTTCCACTATGTAACACTGTTAGTAAAAAATAAAAATTATTTAACGTGCCAAAGATATAAGCTCAGTACGTTTCTGACAGTTTCAAAGAACGTACCCACATACTTGTTTTGGTTTAAATTGAAAGACGCCTACACAGAAAAAAAAAATGTAAATTTTCAAACAATTATAAAGTTTCGCACAAGTAGGGACGAGAACAACTTATTGCAAATAGTAGGTATATGCTAACAGGTACAACTAATCGTCAATAAAATATTTACAGTATTTTTGCTACTATTACAAAGTTGTGTAGTTAACCGGCATTAGATTTTACGTACAGTCTAACTACAGTTGCTATAATTAATATACCTAGTTTTCCGATAAATGCACCTAGTCAACTTTTTATAACCGTGTTTGAGTGAAATAGAAGAAGCGCCATCTTATACAACAATGGCTGTATCACATATACCTATTGAACGTAACTATATGGGTAGAAAACTTCGTCATGATAATAATGTTTGGATCACAGAACCTGTTTACGAAAGTGTGGGATAGGTTTGGAAAAAAAGTAATTTGAACATAATAACTACATTAAATTAACTACAATTGTGGTTAGCCTAATCCTAATTTCTTAATAATATTCACTTTGTTAATTGAAGAGCACTTTAAGTGAAATTAATGAGTTTGTTAAATTAATAAGCTAGAAGCAACAATATAATGTGATCGCTTTTTATACCAATTATTTTCTTCATTTTCGCAATATCTCTAAAATAAACGAGATTTTATTAGTTGAGGGTTTTTTGTTGATTTCATTAACGACAATGCGTAAATCTCGAGGGATGTTGGCTGTTGGTGGATATAATTATTTACCTGCTATGTCGACATGTCGATGCCCGTCTTAACATTAGCTTTTTTGCTTTAGAAACTGCGTAAAATTTGAGGTATGTCCAAGATCTTATAAGACCGATGTCCTTCTTAGCATTAGTGGAAATCAGAATAGTGCAATTATAGTTAATTAATTATTAATTCGATCCGTGAACTAGTGTTTGAGTACTATAAAGTTTCCCGTTATAAAAATTCTCATTTATAAGTTTTTTCCACTCCATCGTATGCAATTTATTGTCTTTGCTAGTAGCAAAATATTGTAAAAGATTTGACAATATTTTCTGGAAGATTGTGCTCCAATATTTTCTAACAATTTTAAGTAAAAATTCTTACTACAATTTTCGCCCAACAATGAAATGTAAATATTATTACGCGTATTTTTCTCTATGTAGAATAAAAGTGTATCTTTAGCATGAACTAAAATCCACCTTAACCTCTCTATTATTCGTTTTAAGACAATATTGTATTGAAAAATTTCTATCATAAATTACAATCTTTTTTACAATATACAGGTGTTCAACTGCTAATTTAACCTACTTTCTAGAATCAATACTAACAGAGGTAGCAATGGTAAGCACTTAATTTGAATCATCCTCTATATTTTACGTTGTTGGTAAATATTAAAGTAGCAGTATATTATTATTATTATTTATTAATAACAGTTTAGGCACAAAATGCTATAGTAATTGCAATATGTAACTAGCATAACAATCGTGATTGATTTTTGTATCCTTAAAAAAATATTGACCCTCATTTGAATCTGTTCAAAGTATGCAGGACGTGATCATTCACTTGATTCTTCACGTTGATGGCAAAAAGATAATCCAGGTGATTGAAAAACATGAATGGCACTCTATGCATGTCCACGATGTTTGGTAAAACGGCCTTCAGTCTATAGACGTCCTAAAAGGAACATATGCTATTAGTAAATCGACCATAACCTCAAGAGGAGTAGGAAATAGTTACAAGTGGTGATGATAGCCAATCATTGTCGGCAAAAACCAATGATACAGGAGCTTTGACCTTTGCCAGCTCGTACTTTGGTGGATCGCTAGAATGATACTTAACTAAATTCGTTAGTAATCCAAAGTCGTACTGTCGAAATGTCTCTGTAAAAAACAGTGATTAACTGCCAAATATGTTTGGGAAAATATGTAAAGCTAACGTACTAGATTTAGACACTTGGGAGTAGTGCACAAATTGTCGACTGGCTGCTCCAGCTGGCGCATTCGCGATAATCATATAAATGGTAGACTAACAATTGAAAAAAAAAATGTGTCTTTATTTGTTTCAAGCAAATACAATATAAATATACAGGCTTTTCCACGGAACTGGCTGGTTAGAAGTTTTCCAGCTTAACGAAATTCCTCAGTTTTAAAAAATTGGGGTTTGCAACAATTTGGCACTTACTTTCTTTCTAAAATATTTTCACCTTTTTTGCACTTCCGGTTAACCGGAAGTCGCCACGAATTTGTTATTTTTAAATGGAACACCCTATATATTATTATATTTTTGAATTTACCATAAAATTCTATGACGATTACCATTAGGGTATCTTATACCTATCTTCAACTGTTTCTAAGATATTACGATTTTTGTTAAAATTTTGACATTTACATTGTTGTATGTAACTGATTAATTCTCACTTGATTTAAGTGTCAGAAATCTCCGACTTTGAAATCAACAAGTACTAACATTGTTTTACCAAAACGTAGAAAAAAAAATTCAGTAACATTATACAGGGTGTTTAAAAATTAGTGACATATCCAAGAATTTTGAATATTGCAAAACTTAATTTTTTCAAATAGAAACACCTGTACATTTTCTCTATTTTTGGATGTACAATTAAATTCTATACCGATTTGCTGTAGCATTCCCTATACCCATCTTCAGTAGTTTTCTTTTAAATTACTCTTTACCTTAATTTGAAACCAAGCTATTAAGAGAAATCATTTCAAAATTTTCTGGATTCCGTTAGATATATTAACAACCACTAAATTCCTTTAATTACATTGAATTCTCTATAAGTTCTTCCTGCATTCTCAGTGAATATAAAATAAATTTATAGTATCTAGATTAAAATAAGCTCCTTCAATATTTTTCATTATCTAATTCATAGGTTCCACAATAATATTCATCGATCTAAACACGCGACGTGTAACAAACAATGATTATAACAATAATACTTACTAATAATAATAAATTGTTGTGATGTTAATGTCATGGCCCACCAGATAGAAATTATTCGGCCATTTGAAAGTGGTAATAAACAAAACGAGTAATTTAAAAGAAAACTACTGAAGATGGGTATAGGGAATGCTACAGCAAATCGGTATAGAATTTAATTGTACATCCAAAAATAGAAAAATGTACAGGGTGTTCTATTTGAAAAAATTAAGTTTTGCAATATTCAAAATTCTTGGATATGTCACTAATTTTTAAACACCCTGTATAATGTTACTGAATTTTTTTTCTACGTTTTGGTAAAACAATGTTAGTACTTGTGGATTTCAAAGTTGGAGATTTCTGACACTTAAATCAAGTGAGAATTAATCAATTACATACAACAATGTAAATGTCAAAACTTTAACAAAAATCGTAATATCTTAGAAACAGTTGAAGATAGGTATAAGATACCCTAATGGTAATCGTGATAGAATTTTATGATAAATTCAAAAATATAATAATATATAGGGTGTTCCATTTAAAATAACAAAGTTCGTGGCGACTTCCGGTTAACCGGAAGTGCAAAAAAGGTGAAAATATTTTAGAAAGAAAGTAAGTGCCAAATTGTTGCAAACCCCAATTTTTTAAAACTGAGGAATTTCGTTAAGCCGGAAAACTTCTAACCAGCCAGTTCCGTGGAAAACCCTGTATATACGGGCAAAGAATAGTTCCGCTGGCGTACTATAGATGTCCCAGCTAGACTGATTTTAGAAAAGTGTACGACCAAACAAATATTAAACGTGATCTGACGTGATTAAACGTAAGTGGAATTTTCCGTTGCACAAAAGCGTAAAAATATAAGATACCCCAAGAGTCGGTGCGAGACGAATGAAAGTGGTTTAACTGCGCGCGCAGCGAAGAGGTAGAGCATTCATAAATGAATTGTCATTTCGTAAAATTGTTATGAAATTAATATTAAAGGAATCAAAACAAGTAACAGTTTAGTAAATAAAAGCAAAAACCAAAACACACATATTGGCTCAATGGATTAATATTCGTTTTGTTATGAAATTAAAGCATATTTTTGTGTTAAAGCGAAGCTACACACGGAATATTTGCTTTTATTTATTTCGTCAAACGCCTATTAACTTTTTCATAGCACATATTATATCTTATTTACCACTGTTGATTTATTTGCGGTGATAAAATATTTTTGCTTTTAGTGGACTAATGGATATTGAAAATAATCTTTGTTTCTTGTTATATAAATTTATGTTTTTTTCTTGCAAATTCTTGTCAATATATCTGCAGTTAACAGTGAAAGAATATTATCTTACTAAAAACTGAAATAAAAATATCAGAAAACATTAAAAAAGTGTATCTATAAAATCTATAAATTTTTCTTTTTTTTTTAATTCACTCTCAGAAATACCATGATGTTTGAAAAACATAAGCTCATATTTGTTCCAAAATTATTGTTTACTGTTTTCATAGGATAGTCGATGGCGTATCGAACAAGATTTTTTTTTTTATCATTTTGCTTAAAATGTAACCTAAAACATTACAGTACAAGTTTCAATCTCAGCTCACTAAACAAAATTCAAATCTTCCGCAATTATAGTAACGTCAACTTAAAGGTATTCAAATAACCATTAATGTAATACAAAATTGTAGGTAACTTCATGCTTTAATGTTGAAGTTCCTGAAAATAACTGCGCGAAATTTGAATTTGGTTTACTGATGGGAGGGATCTTTACCAAAAAAAAATATGCAACATTATTATTATCTGGTTACACTTTTAAGGTATTTTCCTCAATTTTGTTTTTATCAAAGTGTACAAGTACAAGTATGCTAGCATCAGACCTAAGCTTTTGTCGCTCTTGAACTTTTTCTGTTTCGTTATTTGTAGAATCAATATAGAAAATATAATTGTTGGACATTATATTATTGTACATATCTTATAATGGTTAGAACTGTCAAACTATATATTTGTAACAAAAAAAAAATGATAAAAAAGAGAAGAAAGGAGAGAATTAGCAGAATTCAAACTTCCCGCATTTATTTCTAGGAAAGATTTTCATTTTCTTTTTTCGTTCGCGGCTTTTAGGAAATCTCAGATTGCTTTTGGAAATGAGACATAATACTAGAAAATTTTATAGGTATGCAACCAAGTGCAAATGTAGACTTTTTATAATAAATCATAAAATTGCAATTTTTATAAATCATCAATAAAAATCATCGATTATAGTGTATCTCTGTTCAGTACGTTAATTAAATAGCGATAATGTATAATAGATAGATTCATAAAGAACAACTCTCCAAACATACATTCATTCTGTAAATTAACTTGGATAAATATAAACCGCAGAACTAACACCTAGCATCGATCCACAGACCATCCACTTATTTATATGCCAGGGGGTAGAATTCACATTTGCCGCGATTATTTATAGTTACGGTCAAGATTGTATTGTAATACAAAATAGCTGGTAATTCAGACTTGAATGTTTTAAGTTACTCAAAATTATGGTGGGAAATTTGAATTTTGCCAATAGGAATAGATTTCTGAATTACCCAAAGCTGTAATACTCAAGGGCTTCCATATCAAGTACATAGTTCGCTTGGTCCACTGCCTATTTTCGTACGTCTCTTGCCCGCCGCTTTTTAACTGCCACCGCCAAGAAGCTACAGTGGCGCCGCTCTATAGTACGCCAGCGGAACTATACGTCTTTGACCATTTGTATACTAGTATTATATTTGCTTCAAGTAATGATCACCACCTACAAGGTATACATACCGCATTTAATTGCTGAGAATCCCACCCACAAATCATGAACAATGGATTAGCACACATTGCTCTGACCGGCACCATTCCTCTGCATACCCTCTTACCAATCTTATTGAATAGCTCCTCGCCAGGAAGGAATTCATACGAACCGAAAATGCTCATATCCCACTATGATGAACCAAAATTAGATTACATTTGCGTGTTTTGAACTGTACAGTCAAATTCAAAACTAATGTCTTTCCAAAGCATTATTTTTTTTTCTACTTTGTGAATTTAATTCTTCCCTGTGTTTACTTAAAATGCGGCCCTTGTTTAATTAAGCATTCAAGTTTGCATAGAGTGCTGCCTCAGATATGTTTACATTTAAATTAGATATATTATTCGCTCACGAAGAAATTTTAGGGAGGCGTGAGTTTTGTATTTCAGTGTACATAACAGGCAAGCATATTTTACAGCGGAGATGAGAAAAATAAAATGAGATAGGTAGTCCAGAGCTAATTTGTTCGAGATGAAAACAGTGGTGGAATCAAATTTTGAGATATTTAGAAAAATATTTTTTTTCCAATTCCTATTATACGATAAACTTTCTTATTGTTTAAAAATTCAAAAAAATACACTGAAAAACCGATATATTTAAGCCAACCAAATATATTTTATTAAGCTTATTTTCTTTGCAACAAGCATGTCCTTTGTTGTTTCAAATAATATGCAAAAACTGTACACCATTGACTGAAACAAAATATTTGGTTAGAAGGTTTAATATATTAAAACAAATTATTTAATTCAGTATGGTGTTAACACTATAATATAGTTCAACTTTGTAAATGTTGGATTGGTTCAATTACTTTTCACATTTTGAGACAACATCGGTACTTTGTTAACTCAAACAAAGGGTCTAGCCAGTTAAACAACAACAAAACCAGTGTACAGTCAATTTAGTCCACCCTGTACTTTACCTTAAGAGGGTCGTCGAATCTTCGTAGCATCTGTATGAATGGATTCGACGCGTGGTTCATGTAGACTACAGGAGCTAAAGGCAACCATGAGCTTAATCAGTCTGTTATATTTCGGTTTTCATAGAGGTCATGACGAAGAACTCGTAGTTCCTTGGGAATGGCCTATATAGAAGAGTGCTTTCTGGTCGGTCATCGACAGGACGAAGTCTATCATCGCTGGTAGATCGTAATATCCGATTTCGTGCCAGCTAAATATATGATTTCATTTAGTCATATCATCAAGAGATGGGCGACATTATCAAATAAACGCTTAATACAATCAGACCAAATCTAAAAGCTAATTCTAAATATGTTTTCAATTCAATTGCAGAAAATAAAGATATAAATGTATAACATTCAAGTAATTTGTAGACTGGCTCCATAAGTTTCATGTTAAATCCAATAGAATAAACAGAATTTAGTTACGTTTCATTAAAATTATTGCCGATATTGCAATGGGAAGGTTTCATTATAATATTTGTGTTCGTGGGAATATTTAAAAGCTTTCGGCAAAATTCCTGTACGATTTTGGTTCAATTTTGTACCCCTAAAACCATACAGCTATTTTACTTTTATTTTACAAGTAATATTTTCAACTATAAGTAATTTTTCGAAGATTTTCTCATGTAACCTGGAATATTCATAGTAAAATGTGGGTAACTTTTCCAATGTTTTTTTCATGTAGTCTGGAATATTCACACGTAGAATTTCTAAGGTGTCATATTTCTATGAAAGTTTTACTCGTTTAAAAGTAAAATTATAAGAAAAGTTCAGTATTTTTCTTTTTATTTTTCCTAACAAATATCGTCGAAATAAAAATATTCGGGATCCTCTTCATTTATTTGGTTTTTATTATTTTCAGATTCGCCATTGGGATCTGAGGACTCATCTTTGTCCGTAGGCGCGCTTTCTTTTGTCGTCAATTCTTTATTACCGTCTTTTTCACCAGTATTTTCTTTTTCCTCATTTGCTCCATCTTCATTTTCATTAGCCTCATTTTGTTCTTCTTCGTCTGAGCCCCAAATTTGTTCATCCAATCGATCTGCTCCTTTTCAGTGTCTCCCATTTCCTTCCTTTGTGTCCTTTCTAATCAATCCTTGTTTCTCCCCATATATTCCTTACTTACATCTTCTCTTAACTCAGCTATTTGCTGTCGCTCCTCAATCCATCTTGCATACACATCTTAACAAAATCTTTAAACATCATGTCCCCTCAATTCGCTCTCTCTCTGGTATTTCTTCTGCGTCACCCTTCTTAACTGCCGATACCCTCAATGCTGACTAATATTTGCCCCGCCTTCTAATATCCATTCTTTCTTTGAAATTACTTATAACAAATAGTAAGATATACTAAATAAAGTTGCCAAATAAGCTCGAGCTTTTGTCCCACATTTTCTGCGCCAAAAAGTTATATTGTGATTTCTATAATAAATTTGCCCAGCTAATGTTTTTTTTTTTTAAAATTATAAATAGCTTTCTAATTAATCTGCCTTTTCTTACAGACTACCTTCATTATATCCTTAATAAGAGACACAATAAAATCCAATCCACTTGAAGGCTATAAATACGTATATGTCCAAGATATCTAAAGTTCACCACACTCCAGATCATGCGCACTAGTGATCTCCCCTCTTACGTGCCAATGAGTAGTATTTTTTCCAGTTGTACAGGTGCCAGGCGATAAATTATATTCAATTTCCATGACTGCTAATGCGAATTAATCCAAATTATACTGGACACAAACAGGTGCGTACATAAAATAATAATTACAATTAATACGGTTGACAGCTTTCAAATGAAAACAATAACTTCCTTAAACGATAAGAAATACTAGAACAATACCCATTATTGAGTTGAATTGATGGTTTTTGATAAAGGTGCAGCGCTATTAAAGTTCAAAATTTCGTAATATAATCAGAAACGGTAATATACTTTAATCTGGCTACAAGTAGCGCTTTCTTTTCTTGGAGGATAACCAAAATATTGTAATTTTCGACGACAAATATCTGCTATTTATAATATTATATCTATCTTCAATTTTGCCTAACCGTTTTCCTGGAAAGGGCGACTGAAAAATATTATCATACCAATATTTTTCCCTTTTTTATTTTTTGAAGAATTGTTGCCGAAGACAAAAATACTTTGATCAAATTTGTAAAATGTAGCGGGAATAATAAAGAGCAAAGTAAGTAATGTTTATTATAGAACTTAGAATTTTATAACTACAAATAAAGAGATAAATTTCAGAATAATAATAAAAAAAAACATGATGCATTTTTCGCAAAATTACGCCAAATCAAGCAGCGATGTTCAACAGAGACTAACCTGAATGCCCAAAATTTCTTGTGATTCAATATAGGATGTAGGCGTCGGTGTTTTCTACTAAACTTATTGCCCCGCGCGTTTCCCATCCAAACATCGTAACCAGCTTCTACCAGGTCGTAAGCGATACTAAATCCAGGACCCATATTTACCCAATCGATGGCACTAGTGAGGATGCCGTGCATCAAGAAAACCGCTGGCCTATTCCCGCGTTTTGATTGTTTAATTCCGTAAGGTATTCTATGTACAGTTAGCAGGTAATCATCGTCTGTTTTTATCTGCCGATATTCTTCAGGCGGGATAACCGTAACTGCGAATTATTTCTTTCTACAGCAAAAAGAGGACATCTTTGTATCCAAACATTGATTCGAACGTTGATACCGCTGCGGTATCAACGTTCGAATCACGTAAGCATCTGTTTTCCTTACAATCGTCATTGATGATGTGGCGGCGTCTTCATGATAAGCTTTGAGAACTTTAGGAGGAGTATGCTCATGTAACTTATTTCGCCAGGATTAACGTAGTACGAAACTAACTTAGATTTTACTGTTAGCTTAAGTTTTATAACTACCGCAATGTAATTGATTATTGTTCGAAAGGCAGTATAGGGAGCATAAATGTGTATAATCGATAATCAAATAAAAAAATTTTTATTCTAACCAGGAAAGTTATAAAATTTTATTGGACTTCATTATGGAATTTTCCAAAATTAAAATTTAGTTACCTATATAATGGAAATTGTTGATATCACCAGCTCTATTAAGTGATTTTTCTAAATATTTATGAAATATTTTGAGCATTTCTCAAAAAATACAGGGTGTTTTGAAACATCGTTTAAAGATTTTAAGGGCATGTTAAGAGTCATAATAAACATATGGCCACAAATTAACTGTTTACGAGATAACAGCGATTTTATCGCAATTGCAGAATAAGTTTGCTTTAGCGGTTTTTATTAAGATGTTATTGCATTTTAGCATAAAATAGATTATAACTAAAGAAGATGTTCAAAATGACGTCCTTCCATTTCGACACAGGATCTACATCTGCTTTCGAAGGAAGGCACACTCTTTCAAAAAATAAGGGTTTTTCTCGTATTATCTGGCAACAGTGTTCTATTCGTTGGCGCAACTCTAGAGATCGTTTACCGGTGTTGCGTACACTAAACTTTTCAAATAACCCCAGATACTAAAGTCCAACGGGTTTAGATCGGGAGACCTTGGAGGCCAAGCAATGGGACCTACTCGCCCTATCCATCTCCCAGGAAATTCATTGTTAAGATGTTCCCTAACAGCACGCGTAAACTGCGGTGGAGCTCCATCATGCATAAACCAACCAGAGGTTCAGTCTTAGATTTATTGGTAAATCTTCCAAAAGTTCAGGTAAAGTATTTTCCGATAACTCGAGATATGCAGGACCTGTTAAGCGTTGTGACAAAACAACCGTTCCCCTATCATGCCTAACCAGATGTTTAGAGAGAAACGTTGCTGGTGCCTGGCTTCAACGGTAGCATGAGGATTCTCGTCACACCAAACGTGATTGTTGTGGAAATTAAATATTCCATTTTTAGTAAACCAGCTTCATCAGTGAAAGGATGTTATCAGCGAAATCTGGCGATCAGCAGCTGTTCACAAAAACCACTCACAGAAAGCCTTCTCGCTTGATAATCCGGAGCAGTAAGGGCTTGTACCCGTTGGATATGGTAGGGGTATAGGAGTTGCTCATGAAGAGTTCTCCAAACAAGATTGCTGCTTACACCCACTTGAGTCGAAATTCTTCTAACACTAGTTTCGGGATTTTCATCAATAATATTCAAAATTCGATCTTCTATCTGTGGAGTACATGCTATTCTCTGCCGTCCAGTATCAGAAGACCGCTTCTCAAACGAACCAGTTTCTCTTAGTCGTTGAAACACCGTCTGAAACATCACATGCGAAGGCAGTTGGCGATCAGGAAACGTTTCAGCATAGAAGCGACGTGCTTGTAAAGAATTCCCATTAGCACGACCGTACATGAACACCATATCGCATTTTCAGCATTAGAATACGCAACCATTGTAATTGCTAGAAATTGCACAAAACGTCAAATTAAACTGTCAATAAGCAATAGCTGATAAGCACCCTGTTTACTGTGGATATGTTATATCCATGTACTACTAGGAACACTGCTGTTATCTCGTAAACGGTTGATTTGTGAGCATATGTTTATTATGACTTTAAACCTTATTTCGATCGTACTACATGCCTTAAATCTTTAAACGATATTTCAAAACACCCTGTATACCGGTACAATATTAAAAACCCATTGTAAACAATTCAATAATATTATAAATTATATTCTTTCTATTCCATTTGTAGAACGTTTTATTAGGTAGGACTGTTGCTAGAAGCCAGATACCCAAAATTTTTGAAGGAGCAGGTAGACCAAGGTAGGGCAAATTGGGTTAGTAGGCTGGTACACGCAAAATTTGTTCAACGCAGTTAAATTATTTCTTTCTATATCGAGAAACAAAGTTTTCGTTCATTGAAACAAATAATTTTGTTGTGCATATTTTGTAGTTATAAGTAAATATTTTGTCAAATTAGCTGACTATATAATTATTTGTTGCAAGTATATGACAAATAGTTGCGTTAAAGAAATTTCAAAGTTTCATTTGTTTGTTTTAAGTAAACAAAATATTTGCTCCTTCATATTTAGTAGTTATTGTAACAATTTCTGTTCTTTAAAGATATCAAATAATTTCTTCATAGTAAATATGTAAAATGTATATGATTCATCAACAAATATATTTGTAATGACAGAATCATTTGTTGTTTTAAATAATACGTAGATTTGTTTTGAAGGAATTTAATAAATACAGGATGTTAGGTAAACATGTGGCATGCCCTCTTCTAAGAATATTTTGTCCTACGATGATTTTTTGAAAAACCCCTTTGTTTCGAAGCTACAGGGCGAACAAGATTTGCGACAGTAACAACATATTACTATCAAAAAATACATGTAAAGTTGCTCTAATCTACAATAAATGTTCGAAATGTCTTCCTCCAGCCTGGATACAAGCATTCAATCTTCTCGTCATTGACTGTCGAACTCTTTTCCAAAACACACCAGGGTCGTTTCTAATTGAATCTTACACCAGCAATTATCCGATTTCGAAAATCGTCCAAATTCTCCACTGAGTAGCCGTAAAACTATTGATTCATGATCGTCAGAAGAAATAATCTAAGGGTTAAGTCTGGGGATCGAGCAGGCCATGCGTGTGGCTCACCTCGACCAATCCAGCGATCTCCGTATGTTGCTGTTAAAAAATTACGAGCATTTAGCTGATTACCCACACAAAAAAATTATGGATAAATTTAGAAGACATTTTAAAATGAAGTTCTTATTAGGAATACTTATCTACATAAATATAAATACATACAAAAACAGTTATATCTAAGAACGCCGTCAATTTGTAGAATATTGCGAAAACACAGCTGCGTATCGAACAAACAAGTCAAAAAATGTGTTCGCTCGGAAGGAAGAACCTACCTACACTGTTTCTATACTAAACTCAACCGTCTTTGAGATATTTGAAAAGTTGAATTTTTGACGTTTCCAGCACTGTTTCGAATAAAATCGAATATTTTATAAGACGTCAGTTATTTAGATATTCCACCAATACCGATACAAGCAGAAGGACACAGGTATTTAGTGTTATGGTAAGAATCGTTAAATCACATACAGGGTGTTTAAAAATGCATCTTCAATATTGATATCTGTAAACTAACAAAACTTTTTTTTATTTCAAATGAAACATAGTATTTTTTTTTATTACAACATTGTATACAGCATAAAATTCTACATCAATTGGTATTCTTGATGTGATAACAATTACTATTAAAATATTAGCACTTCTTGCATAAAATTAACTGCAAAAAAGGAAATATCATAGTCAATACATTGTATTTAAATGAAGTAACATATAAGCAAAAACTATTTTAAGCATGAATACAGAGAGAAAAAAAAGTTTATTGACTAGTATATACATGCATTAACCTAATTTTAAGATATATAAATTCAATTCCGAAAATTGCGCATTTAACCCATGAATCACGTTTTGTTGAGTTCCACAGCTTGCAAATCCCTTCATTCATGCATCTATTATTTGTAGCATCTGCGCCAAAAATAAAACTGGTGTCTAATATCACATAATTTTTTTATAAGCCTTATTGGTTAAATTTCCGCAAACTATGCACTATACGATTGTTCACTAACTTCTTCACGTCCATCGCAAATAAATAATCGAGGTGATTAAACTTCTTATACGGCACTGTATAGATCTCCACATTACTCAACTCATCTCTCAGCCTCTCAAGATCCTAAAAGAGCCAGATGCAATTAGCTGATCATAATCTGAATGAGACAGCAACAAATAAATTATTTGCCAAAACACTACCTTGAAGGAGATGAATCACAAAACTCAACTTTTGACATGTTTCAAGTGGTAAATCATAACTGCTAGTTTTCAGTAGTAAATCATAACAATTGGAAAAAAATACCAATAATTAGCATGCTCCAAATGAAATGATCAATGGCACCTTGTGGCATCTCAGGCTTGCTGTAGATGAGAACGAAGTTCTTGCTGCTTGAGGTAAATGCTGCTCGATCGGGTTTAAACCGGGAAAGCGAGCCAATCCAGAGGAGAATTCCACATTCCCTTCGTGTTTATGACAGTTCTTTGACATATGTTAGTAGAGACCGGATGATTTATGCAAAGTGCATTATATTATTTTTTGCATATCTTTAATTATACTCTAATATGTGACGTATTACACTAATTGAAGTTAATTAGTGCTAATTAGTGATTGCTATATTGCATATTTAGGCATTTCTATGCATATTTTTACAAAGTTGCATATATTGCATATTTAAGCTTTTCTTACCTTCCCATTAGTAAAATCCTAGTAATTCCTAATGTAGATCACACACGACAATTCTCAAACGATAAATCTTTTACATTCGTTTCTCTAATACTTTTTCCAAGAATGCACGTGTTAATTTCGCCTAGCAGAAGGGATGTGGTAAATACGTTTTATTATTATTAATTCCAAATAAACTATCCATTCATTGAATATCTTTGAGCGAAACAGCATGTAATTGTGTTACGTTTTTAAATACTGTGCGTACATACAATGAGTATAGCAACAAAATTTTTTATGGATTAAGCCATATCCTGAACTGGTAAAGGATGGCGACAAATATTTTGTGAGCCTGCAGTAAACTGGTAAGTTTAATTTTACTAAAAGCTTTACATTGTTTTTTAATTCTTTAACTTTTGATATAAAATGATAATTGTTGTTGTAGGTGTCTTCTGAGAGAAAATACCTGATTGATCAACACGCTAAAACTCCATCACATACTGGAAAATGTGAAAAACTAAAGCGATCCGCATGTGTGCAGCAATCTATACGTCAATGTGTAGCATCAACTTCACATAACTCAGAACAAGAAGAATATAATACGGATCTGTGTAACGCATTAATTTGGTCTGACACCATTAGCAAGATTAAACAATGTTAATTGAAATTATTTCTGCAAAAATATGCAAAATATATACTGACGAAAGTACTTACGAAAAAATTGTCACATCTTGTTACCAGCAAACAATATCAGAAATTCAACAAATGGTAGAGAATAATTTTATTTATATCATGGTAGATGAAAGTACGGATAAATGTGGCCCTTATATTTCCCATTTGTTAATAGGAATTCTTCATGAAGATATTGTAGGTAAATCATATTTAATTTATTGTAAAGAACTTCAAAAAACAAATAATGTGACAATTGCCCAATTCGTTCAAGAAGGTTTATCAAATTCTTTTTACCTGGAAGTATACTTGTGAAAATTTTACTAATGTTGTCCGACGCAGCACATACATGATAAAAGCCTCGCAAAATTTAAATTTTGTTATTAGAACATTATTGTTAAGAACATTCATACGCGAGCGTGCCATCCGCCAGCGCTCCACAGTCCGAGAATCAATCGGAGCCCGAAAGCCGTCAACGAAGCAGCCGTCGCGCTTGCGCCGAAACCGCCGATGCCTAGATCCGAGCCGCCGGCCGTGAATCGACAAGCAACGCGCTCGCATACAGCGGCTGAACTCACGAACTGAATCCGGACATCGTCGCTTATATAGGGGGCTGAGCAAGAAGAGAAGTTGGAAAGGTATTCGGTGGCGTTCGGCGCTTCGTGCTTATATTCAACGGTTGCACTCAGCCAACTTCGGATACCAGGTCCAACACATATACACATGTATACAAACTTTGTCATATTATAAAGGTGGTAAACAGCAAATACTAACAGGTATAGCATATACGTCAAACGGAATACTGAAAAAACTTTGTGTTTTATTATGAGAGAGAATATATTTATGTTATGTATATATTGTAATACTGAATTTATTATATGAAAATAAACGTCTTAAAAAAACTCAGCCTCTTCTCTGTGTTCTCTCTCCGGCGCATCGGTCTACAAATTAGTAGTCCCGAACATTGGTCCTTCGAGCCGGATTTGAGAGACACAGTGTGTGAAATAGGATATTAGACCTATTTGAGATTCGATACCGTAGACGAACAAGGCGTTCTTTCGGATCAAAAGGCATACTATCAAATATAGTATAAGAGAATCACTACTTTCATCAAAGTTATTGAGACCGGAGACGAACAAGGCGTTCTTTCGGATTGAAAATACTATCATATATAGTACATACATTGTGTAAAGGTGATACACAAAACGGGCACAATGGAAACAGAAACTTCTGCGTACAAAGTGCACCGAAGGCAGCTAAAATCCTCGCTTACAAGAACAGGAAAATTTCTAGAGAGAAGTGAAGACGCACTTGACATCGAGCAATGCAAGGCGCGCTATGAGAAATTCACGTACTTATACGATGAATTTAACAGGATTCAGTCCAAGTTGGAGGGACTAGACGAATCCGAGCTAGAGAATACTGAGCGAGACACATTCGAGGAGAAGTATTTCGAACTCGAAGCTCGTTTCAGAAACATATTAAAAGCCAGTGCGAACAAACAAGTGGCAAAATGGAAACTTCGTCGGACGTAGTAAAATTGCCCACAATAGAACTACCCAAGTTCGATGGTGCATACGAAGATTGGTCACCTCTATGACACTTTCAGCTCGTTGATACATAACGACAGCAGAATTCAGACCATTAATAAGTTCCATTATTTAAAGTCATGCCTGAAAGGAGATGCATCGAATGTCTTGCATTCTCTAGAAATATCAGCAGATAACTATGCAAATGCATGGCAAATGTTACAAGACCGATATAGCAATACACGAGTGATAGTGCAAAAGCATATCAATGCAATTTTTGAGTTGCCGCATGCAAACAAAGAATTTAAATACGCTACGGCAAATATTAGATGGTGTCAAAGGCACAGTAGAGCGCTAGAAGCGTTAAAGCGACCCATAGGGCAATGGGATGATTTGTTAGTGCACATAATAACCAAAAAGCTAGATTCCCAGACATTCAAAGAATGGGAAAGAAAAATACAAGGCACAGAGATGCCTACGTTCAAGGAATTGACAAATTTCTTAACACAAAAGTGCCAAACTTTAGAAGCAATTGGGAAACCAATGCAAAGTGTGTTAGCGAATAAAACTTCGGCTAACGTTGCAACACACAAGACAAGCGAATGCAATTTCTGCGACGGAAATCACCTGATTTACAATGCAAATCATTTTTAGGTCTTAGTGTAGAACTAGACAAGAGAAAGCTAGAAGTAAGCGGCTATGCCTGAATTGCCTAAGACCAAATCACATGGCTAGCAATGCCCTTCAAAAGGATGCTGCAAGCATTGCGATAAGCGACACAGTAGCTTATTACATTATTTTAAGAAGTCTGATGGGCCGTCGAAGCTTCCTTCACCCCGAGCGGGAACCTCGACGTCCGTATCAACGCACAGCATCAACAGTGTAAACACTCACACGATGCTTTCTACGGCAGTTATAAATGTCAGCGATGTAAGAGGACGTAAGCACAACTGCAGAGTGTTGCTTGATTCTGGATCGCAATCGAATTTAATAACCAACGAATGGCTACAATTCTGCGTTTGCCGAAGATGCACGCAAATGTTGTATTGAGCGGAAAAATCAAAGCAGGAAAGAAATACCACATTCAGTGAATGTTAATGTGAAATCGAAATGCAATGGATTTCAGCGCACTATCAACTGCTTGATACTTGAGAAAATAGCCGAAAAGCTACCATTAGTGCATATTCCGAGCGAACACTTACAAGTGCCTAAGAACGTGAGATTAGCGGATCCAGAATTCAATATACCAAAGGATATTGATATTTAATAGAATAGAACTATTTTATCAATTGCTGTGCGTTGGACAAATAAAGCTACACAGAGACGGACCGTTTCTACAAAAGACGCTTTTTGGATGGATTATTGCTGGAAAGCTCATGGTACCTGAGACATCACCAAACACGTCTACGATATGCAATGCATCAACCTTGCAGTCATTAAACAGCAATATAAAGAAATTCTGGGAAATAGAAACCGTTGCCGAGAGGCAAGTGCATTCGCAGGAGGAGAGCAATTGTGAATTTCATTTTGCGGAGACGTCAGAGAGAGAAAGTGACGGAGATCGTAGTCTCACTCCCATTCAAAGAAAATGTAAGCTCGTTAGGAGGCTCGTATGAGCAAGCAGTAAAGAGATTTGATTCGCTAGAAAGAAGATTCCAGAAGAATGCTACGCTAAAACAAGAGTATGTTGGCTTCATGAATGAATATCTACAATTGGGGCATATGAGACTCGTAAATAACGCTGAAAGAAACGAACCTCATTTTTACCTCCCACATCACGCGGTTATAAAAGAAAATAGTCTCACCACGAAGGTTCGAGTTGTGTTTGATGGTTCCGCAAAAACAACGAGTGGAAGATCATTAAACGACACTTTGATGGTTGGGCCTAAACTGCAACAAGATCTGTTTGATATCATTTGCAGATTCCGATTGCATAAATATGTATTAACAGCAGATGTAGCCAAAATGTATCGACAAGTTCGTATGAACGAAAAGTCCATGGCATTTCAGAGAATTCTTTGGAGGAAGTCTGAAGAAGAGAGAATTCAAACTTTTGAGCTGACAACGGTGACGTATGGAACAGCGTCCGCCTCCTACCTAGCTATCAAAGCTTTGCAACAAACAGCACTTACAGAAGAAGATGCCTATGCATTAGGAACAAAAGTAATTCTCAGAGACTTCTATGTAGATGACCTATTAACTGGAGCAAGCACATTGGCGGAAGCGAAAGAAATCATTAATCAAGTAACCACTGTTCTACAAAGGGAAAGTTTGAACTGAGGAAATGGGCATCGAACAGCCTAGAACTCTTAAAAACTATACAGAGTCTTGTAGCAGCCATACTGTGTTGGAGTGGGACAAAAGTGATGGCGTCAATACACTTGGTCTTCAATGGAATACCAGAAGCGACTCTTTGCAATATTCAGCGATCAAGTTTGCAGGGAGAAAAAGTATTACCAAGAGACATGTACTTTCGCATATATCCAAAATATTTGATCCCTTGGGCTTAATCAGTCCTTTTACTGTGAGAGCCAAAATCTTAATGCAAGAGATATGGAAATTAAACATAAGCTGGGATGAATCTCTTCCGATGAATGTCGAAGAAATGTGGTTGGAGTATGCTCAAGAAATAAATGAGATAGCTGAAGTAGAAATTCCAAGACATGTCATTTCCGTAGAGAATCCGTTGTACTTTGAGATACATGGTTTCTGCGATGCAAGTGAGAAGGCATATGGAGCTTGCGTATATATAAGAGCAGTAGACAAACATGGTGCCATATCTTCTCATCTATTGTGCTCAAAATCGAGAGTCGCTTCTATCAAGCAAATCACACTACCACGTTTGGAATTATGTGGCGCGTTGCTACTAGCACAACTTGTGAGCAGATTAATGCAAACATTAGCAATATCCATTCGGAGAGTGTATTACTGGACGGACTCTTCGATTGTAATATCTTGGCTGAACTCATCAAAAGCACTAAAAACCTTCGTTGCGAACAGAATTGGGGAGATAAGAGAATTATCCAATGTTCTACAATGGCATCATGTTGACACAAAACAAAACCCCGCTGATGTAGTATCCCGAGGAAGTTCTTTGCAAATGCTAAGGAACAATAAAGTGTGGTGCAAGGGCCAAGTTTTCTACAAGATTCCGCAGAGAAATGGCCAGCTTCCAAATTTGCTCCTGTAAATGAACTGCCCGAAGTAAAAACCTTAATATGCACAACGAATATGACAGAGGAGTTCCAAATATTCGAACGATATTCAGACTTAAATAAGCTGAAAAGAGTAGTGCATATTGCTTGAGATTTACAAGAAATATCAAAGCCGAATTGCTAAAGAAGCGGAACATAGTAACAGTGGACATTTGACCACAGCGGAACTAGCCAAAGCAACGCTCGTACTAACCAGAGAAGTACAGAGGCATTATTTCAAAGATATACACAGCTAAAGAAGGACAGGAATTACATCCTTCTAGTAATATAATGTGTTTAAATCCTTTTCTGGACGAAGATGGTTTAATAAGGGTGGGTGGTCGATTGCGAAACTCCAACCTTCCTTTCCATGGAAAACATCAAATACTTCTGCCAGCCAAGCATCCTTTCACAACCTTAATTATTAAGAGTGAGCACATCAAGCAATTACACGCTGGAACTCAACAAACAATGGCAGCTATCCGAACCAAATACTGGCCTCTATCGCTAAAGGGTTCTGTTAAGGCACATATACGAAAATGCGTAGCCTGTTTTAAAGCCAATCCTACTTCGGAAAATTATATAATGGGTGACCTTCCAGCCCATAGAGTGACACCAGCTAAGCCATTTCAAAATGTTGGAGTTGATTATTTTGGCCCAGTATATATTCGGGAAAGTATGAAAAGAAGACACATTGTCACAAAAGCTTATGGTGCTGTGTTTGTATGTTTTGCAACCAAAGCACTGCATATAGAACTAGTTGGAAATCTATCAACAGAAGCATTTTTGGCGGCATTAAAGCGAATGGTCGCCAGAAGAGGCAAGATAGCGAATATTTATTCCGACAATGGTACGCAATTCGTAGGTGCAAACACGATTGAGGAAACTATTGAAGCAATTACAGTCTCAAATCACCAAGGAAGAGATCCAAGCCTACTTAGCCAATAGTGAAATCAAATGGAATTTTATTCCTCCTCGATCACCCCATTTCGGAGGTCTTTGGGAAGCCGCTGTGAAGTCCGTCAAGCTGCACCTCAATCGAGTAATTGGAAAGACGACATTGACTTACGAAGAAATGCATACCCTTCTGGTCCAAATAGAAGGTATTCTTAATTCAAGACCCATTACTCCAATATCTAACGACCCAAACGATTTGCAATTCCTTACTCCTTCACACCTTGTAATGGGATACAATCCAGAAACAATTCCTGAACCTACTTTAACCCATCTTAAAGTAAATTCCCTTCGCCGTTGGCAACACATTCAATTCATGCGAGACCACTTTTGGACGAGATGGCACCAAGAATATCTGAATCAACTTCAACAGCGGACGAAGTGGCAACGGAGGAATGGAAATGGACTAACTCCCGGCCAGTTGGTAGTCGTGAAGGATGACCAAGGTCCACCAAGCAAATGGTTAGTTGGAAGAATCAGCAGGGTGTTTCCAGGACATGATGGCGTCGTGCGAGCTGCTACGGTGTCAACCCTACAAGGAGAAATGAAGAGACCCGCGGTAAAGTTGTGCGCGTTACCTATAGACAATCAGTAAGTGCGCCGACAACAATATTTGTAATGAACTTTTTAATTTTTTTTTGTGCGAGTCGTGTTAATCATCGTGTTTCAAAGACAGACAATTTGTTCGTTATTCGAAGTGTGTAGTGTTGAAGGCGGTTCCTTCAAGGGGGGCGGTTATGTTAAGAACATTCATACGCGAGCGTGCCATCCGACAGCGCTCCACAGTCCGAGGAATCATCGGAGCCCGAAAGCCGTCAACGAAGCAGCCGTCGCGCTTGCGCCGAAAACCGCCGATGCCTAGATCCGAGCCGCCGGCCGTGAATCGACAAGCAACGCGCTCGCATACAGCGGGCTGAGACTCACGAACTGCAATCCCGGACATCGTCGCTTATATAGGGGGCTGAGCAAGAAGAGAAGTTGGAAAGGTATTCGGTGGCCGTTCGGCGCTTCGTGCGTATATTTCAACGGTTGCACTCAGCCAACTTCGGATACCAGGTCCAACACATATACACATGTATACAAACTTTGTCATATTATAAAGGTGGTAAACTAGCAAATACTAACATACGTATAGCAATATACGTCAAACGGAATACTGAAAATACTTTGTGTTTTATTATGAGAGAGAATTATATTTTATGTTATGTATATATTGTAAATACTGAATTTATTATTGAAAATAAACGTCTTAAAACAACTCAGCCTC